>JAUNZM010003149.1:0-25437 GCA_033459285.1 Clamator glandarius
TCCCTAGCCCTCCTTTTGCTGTTGACGTATTCGTAGAAAGACTTTTTGTTGTCTTTCACAGTCTTGGCCAATCGCATTTCTAGTTGGGCCTTAGCCCTCCTGATTTTTTCCCTGCACGTTCTCACTTCCTCCCTATAGTCCACCCAGGATGCCTGCCCCTTCCTCCAGAGGTCGTCGACCTATTGATGTCTCTTAGGACCTCCCTACTCAACCACGCTGGTTTCTTACCCCTCCGGCTACTTTTCCGGAGCTCGGGGACGGCTTTCTCCTGAGCTGCTAGGAGTTCCTTCTTGAAGAGCGCCCAGCCCTCATGGACACCTTTGCCTTCAAGGAGCGTCTCCCACGGGACTTTTCCGACCAGCCTTCTGAACAGCCCAAAGTCTGCGCTCTGAAATTTGAGGGCGACTGTTCTGCTAACCTCCTTCTTCATTTTACCCCGCACTGAGAACTCTATCATCTCATGATCGCTTTGCCCCAAGCGTCCTCCAACCTTCACATCCCCCACCAGTCCTTCTCTGTTCACCAACAGCAGGTCCAGGAGGGCACCGTCCCTTGTCTGTTCGCTCACCGACACTGTTAGTCGCACTGTTAGTCGTCCTTTGCACCTTACAGCGAAAGCGCTGCTACAGAAGACACTAACAAGGAAAAGTATTTGATCGTGGCAGCTTCACTGCCGTACTTGTGCTCAATGCTCTGAAATTCTGAAGTGAAGCCGTAATAGTCAACGTGATGTTTCAGTTTACAGGGCTAGACTGAAAGTTCTACACGTCGATCTTAGACGTGAAAGAGCTCTAAGAGAAGACATACAGAAACAGCAGCGTTCCCTGTTTGCTTCTTGCCTGGGGGAGTTATTCAGTTCTCCTCGAGGGCCTTCCTCGGCACAGTAAAGTCAGACTTCACTACCCTTTACTAAAAGGCTCTGTTAAACGACCTTTGCAGGGTGCAGTGAAAGCGCAGCTCCCGAAGACACCAACAAGACCCAGGACTGTATTGGGGCAGCTTCACTGCGGTACTTGTGCTGAACGCTCTGCACTTCTTAGGTGAAGACTTCATAGCCATGGTGACATTGCACTTCGCGTGGCTAGACTGAAAGTTCTACCAGTCGTCCTTTGAAGTGAAAACCCTCTAAAAGAAGACATTCACTAGAAGCAGCATTCCGCGCTAGCGATTTTCTTGCGGAAGTAATTCGAGTTTCCCAAAGCGCCTTCTTAGGCACCGTTAAGTTAAAATTCCCTAGCCTATACTAAAACGTTGTGTTTGTCGTACTTTACAGCTTGCCGAGGTATCGCTTCCAGAGAAGGCTTTTACAATAGGCAGCAATAGATTGTAGCACCCTCCCTGCTGTTCTTGTAGTTACACCCTTAACACATTGAAGTGAAGCCGCAAGAGCCTCGGAGATGGTACGGTTCAAAGCCTAGAATTAAAGTTCTACAAGTCGTGCTTGAATTGAAAGCGCTTGAAGAGAAGACTTTCAGCAACAGCAGTATGCCATGTGAGCATCTTGTCTGCGGGAGTGAGTCAATTCTCCTTAAGGGCCTATTAGGCCCTGCTGAGTCGTCCTTTGCAGCGTACAGTGAAAGAGCTTCCACAGAATACATTAACAAGAACAAGAATTTGAATGTGTCACCTTCCGGGCGTTACTTTTTCAGGTGGCTGTGAAATTCTGAAGTGACGCCGTAATGGTCAAGGCGATGTTTCAGTTCACAAGCCTGGTCTGAAAGTTCTGCAAGTGGATCTTAGACGTGAAAGAGCTCTAAGAGAAGACATTCAGCAACAGCAGCATTCCCTGGTAGCATCTTGTCTGCGGGAGTGATTTAAGTCTCCTTAAGGGCCTTACTAGGCATAGTTAAGACAGAATTCACTACCCTTTCCTAAAAACGCACCTTTTTTCGACCTTTGCAGGGTACAGTGAAAGCTCTTCCGCAGAAGACGCTAACAAGAACTAGAATTTGATCGTGGCAGCTTCACTGAGGATTTTGTGCTGAACGCGGTGAAATTCTGAAGTGACGCCGTAGTGGTCAACGTGATGTTTCAGTTCACAAGCCTAGACTGCGAGTTCTACCAGTCGTTCTTTGCAGAGAAGGCGCTCTAAGGGAAGACATTCAGCAACAGTAGTATTCCACTTTAGCGTCCTGCCTGAGGGAGTTATTCAATTCTCCTTAAGGGCCTTGATAGGCACAGTTAAGTCAGACTTCAGTATCCTTTACTAAAACGCACTGTTAAAGGGCCTTTGCAGCGTGCGGTGAAAGCGCTGCCACAGAAGGCACTAACAAGACCGTGCACTGTATCGTGGCAGCTTCCCTGCGGTACTTGTACTCGACTCTCTGAAGTGAAGCCGTAATCATGAAAGTGATGTTGCAGTTCGCAAGGCTAGACTGAAAGATCTACAAGTCGATCTTAGACGTGAAAGAGCTCTAAGAGAAGACATTCAGCAACAGCAGCATTCCATGGTAGCTTCTTTCCTGCGGGAGCTACTCACTTCTCCTTAAGCTATTTAATAAGAACAATTAAGGCAGGATTCACTAACCTTCACGAAAACAGAATCAGAATCACAGAATCACAGAATGACCAGGTTGGAAGAGACCCACTGGATCGTCGAGTCCAACCATTCCCACCATTCCCTAAATCATGCTCCTAAGCACCTCATCTACCCTAACCTTAAACACCTCCAGGGACGCTGACTCAACCACCTCCCTGGGCAGACCGTTCCAATGCCTAACCACCCTCTCTGTGAAGAATTTCTTCCTAATCTCAAGCCTAAATCTCCCCTGGCAGAGCTTGAGGCCATTCCCTCTCGTCCTGTCCCCTGTCACTTGGGAGAAGAGGCCAGCTCCCTCCTCTCCACAACCTCCCTTCAGGTAGTTGTAGAGAGTAATAAGGTCTCCCCTCAGCCTCCTCTTCTCCAGGCTAAACAACCCTAGCTCTCTCAGCCGCTCCTCATAAGGCCTGTTCTCCAGCCCCTTCATCAGCTTTGTTGCCCTTCTCTGGACTCGCTCCAGAGCCTCAGCATCCTTCTTGTGGTGAGGGGCCCAGAACTGAACACAGTACTCGAGGTGCGGTCTCACCAGTGCCGAGTACAGGGGGAGAATAACCTCCCTGGACCTGCTGGTCACGCCGTTCCTGATACAAGCCAGGATGCCATTGGCCTTCTTGGCCACCTGGGCACACTGCTGGCTCATGTTCAGTCGGTTGTCAACCAGCACCCCCAGGTCCCTCTCCTCCTGGCAGCTTTCCAGCCAGGTTTCTCCTAGTCTGTACCTCTGCTTAGGGTTGTTGTGCCCCAAGTGCAGGACCCGGCATTTGGCCTTGTTAAACCTCATGCCGTTAGTCTCTGCCCAGCAGTCCAGCCTGTTCAGGTCCCTTTGCAGAGCCTCCCGACCCTCCAGCAGATCGACACTTCCTCCCAGCTTGGTGTCATCTGAAAACTTTCTAAGGGAGGACTCAATGCCTTCATCCAGGTCGTTGATAAAGACATTAAACAGGACTGGACCCAGGACTGAGCCCTGGGGATCCCCACTTGTCACTGGCCTCCGGCTGGATCTAACTCCATTTACCACCACCCTCTAGGCCCGGTCATTCAACCTGTTTTTCACCCAGGAGAGTGTGCACCCGTCCAGGCCAGAGGCCGACAGTTTCCGAAGCAGAATGCTATGAGAAACTGTATCAAAGGCTTTACTGAAGTCCAGGAAAACCACATCCACAGCCTTTCCCTCATCCAAGAGTTTAGTCACTTAGTCATAGAAGGTGATCAGATTACTCTGGCAAGACCTGCCTTTCATGAACCCGTGTTGACTGGGCCTGATCACCCGGTTCTCTTGCAAGTGCTTCATGATCGCACTCAAGATCACCCGCTCCATGACTTTCCCCGGTACCGAGGTCAGGCTGACAGGCCTGTAGTTCCCCGGATCCTCCCTGCGCCCCTTCTTATAGATGGGCACGACATCAGCCAGCCTCCAGTCCAGCGGAACCTCCCCAGCCATCCA
Organism: Clamator glandarius; assembly: GCA_033459285.1. Classification (NCBI taxonomy): domain Eukaryota; kingdom Metazoa; phylum Chordata; class Aves; order Cuculiformes; family Cuculidae; genus Clamator; species Clamator glandarius. The sequence continues at coordinate 3,984 of JAUNZM010003149.1, forward strand.
GAACTGCTGGAAGATGATGGAAAGGGGTTTGGCAGGCACATCCGCCAGTTCCCTCAAAACTCTTGGGTGGACTCCATCCGGCCCCATAGACTTGTGGGCATCTAGCTGGGCAAGCAAGTCTCTAACCACCTCCTCTTGGACCTTGGGAATCTCATACTTCTCTTCCAACCCTTGGGATTGTGCACAGAGGGAACAATTTTCCTTACTGTTAAAGACTGAGGCAAAGTAGGCATTGAGCACTTCAGCCTTGTCTTCGTCCCCTGTTACTGTTGTTCCCTCTGCATCTACCAGGGACTGGAGATTCTCCCTAGCCCTCCTTTTGCTGTTGACGTATTCGTAGAAAGACTTTTTGTTGTCTTTCACAGTCTTGGCCAATCGCATTTCTAGTTGGGCCTTAGCCCTCCTGATTTTTTCCCTGCACGTTCTCACTTCCTCCCTATAGTCCACCCAGGATGCCTGCCCCTTCCTCCAGAGGTCGTCGACCTATTGATGTCTCTTAGGACCTCCCTACTCAACCACGCTGGTTTCTTACCCCTCCGGCTACTTTTCCGGAGCTCGGGGACGGCTTTCTCCTGAGCTGCTAGGAGTTCCTTCTTGAAGAGCGCCCAGCCCTCATGGACACCTTTGCCTTCAAGGAGCGTCTCCCACGGGACTTTTCCGACCAGCCTTCTGAACAGCCCAAAGTCTGCGCTCTGAAATTTGAGGGCGACTGTTCTGCTAACCTCCTTCTTCATTTTACCCCGCACTGAGAACTCTATCATCTCATGATCGCTTTGCCCCAAGCGTCCTCCAACCTTCACATCCCCCACCAGTCCTTCTCTGTTCACCAACAGCAGGTCCAGGAGGGCACCGTCCCTTGTCTGTTCGCTCACCGACACTGTTAGTCGCACTGTTAGTCGTCCTTTGCACCTTACAGCGAAAGCGCTGCTACAGAAGACACTAACAAGGAAAAGTATTTGATCGTGGCAGCTTCACTGCCGTACTTGTGCTCAATGCTCTGAAATTCTGAAGTGAAGCCGTAATAGTCAACGTGATGTTTCAGTTTACAGGGCTAGACTGAAAGTTCTACACGTCGATCTTAGACGTGAAAGAGCTCTAAGAGAAGACATACAGAAACAGCAGCGTTCCCTGTTTGCTTCTTGCCTGGGGGAGTTATTCAGTTCTCCTCGAGGGCCTTCCTCGGCACAGTAAAGTCAGACTTCACTACCCTTTACTAAAAGGCTCTGTTAAACGACCTTTGCAGGGTGCAGTGAAAGCGCAGCTCCCGAAGACACCAACAAGACCCAGGACTGTATTGGGGCAGCTTCACTGCGGTACTTGTGCTGAACGCTCTGCACTTCTTAGGTGAAGACTTCATAGCCATGGTGACATTGCACTTCGCGTGGCTAGACTGAAAGTTCTACCAGTCGTCCTTTGAAGTGAAAACCCTCTAAAAGAAGACATTCACTAGAAGCAGCATTCCGCGCTAGCGATTTTCTTGCGGAAGTAATTCGAGTTTCCCAAAGCGCCTTCTTAGGCACCGTTAAGTTAAAATTCCCTAGCCTATACTAAAACGTTGTGTTTGTCGTACTTTACAGCTTGCCGAGGTATCGCTTCCAGAGAAGGCTTTTACAATAGGCAGCAATAGATTGTAGCACCCTCCCTGCTGTTCTTGTAGTTACACCCTTAACACATTGAAGTGAAGCCGCAAGAGCCTCGGAGATGGTACGGTTCAAAGCCTAGAATTAAAGTTCTACAAGTCGTGCTTGAATTGAAAGCGCTTGAAGAGAAGACTTTCAGCAACAGCAGTATGCCATGTGAGCATCTTGTCTGCGGGAGTGAGTCAATTCTCCTTAAGGGCCTATTAGGCCCTGCTGAGTCGTCCTTTGCAGCGTACAGTGAAAGAGCTTCCACAGAATACATTAACAAGAACAAGAATTTGAATGTGTCACCTTCCGGGCGTTACTTTTTCAGGTGGCTGTGAAATTCTGAAGTGACGCCGTAATGGTCAAGGCGATGTTTCAGTTCACAAGCCTGGTCTGAAAGTTCTGCAAGTGGATCTTAGACGTGAAAGAGCTCTAAGAGAAGACATTCAGCAACAGCAGCATTCCCTGGTAGCATCTTGTCTGCGGGAGTGATTTAAGTCTCCTTAAGGGCCTTACTAGGCATAGTTAAGACAGAATTCACTACCCTTTCCTAAAAACGCACCTTTTTTCGACCTTTGCAGGGTACAGTGAAAGCTCTTCCGCAGAAGACGCTAACAAGAACTAGAATTTGATCGTGGCAGCTTCACTGAGGATTTTGTGCTGAACGCGGTGAAATTCTGAAGTGACGCCGTAGTGGTCAACGTGATGTTTCAGTTCACAAGCCTAGACTGCGAGTTCTACCAGTCGTTCTTTGCAGAGAAGGCGCTCTAAGGGAAGACATTCAGCAACAGTAGTATTCCACTTTAGCGTCCTGCCTGAGGGAGTTATTCAATTCTCCTTAAGGGCCTTGATAGGCACAGTTAAGTCAGACTTCAGTATCCTTTACTAAAACGCACTGTTAAAGGGCCTTTGCAGCGTGCGGTGAAAGCGCTGCCACAGAAGGCACTAACAAGACCGTGCACTGTATCGTGGCAGCTTCCCTGCGGTACTTGTACTCGACTCTCTGAAGTGAAGCCGTAATCATGAAAGTGATGTTGCAGTTCGCAAGGCTAGACTGAAAGATCTACAAGTCGATCTTAGACGTGAAAGAGCTCTAAGAGAAGACATTCAGCAACAGCAGCATTCCATGGTAGCTTCTTTCCTGCGGGAGCTACTCACTTCTCCTTAAGCTATTTAATAAGAACAATTAAGGCAGGATTCACTAACCTTCACGAAAACAGAATCAGAATCACAGAATCACAGAATGACCAGGTTGGAAGAGACCCACTGGATCGTCGAGTCCAACCATTCCCACCATTCCCTAAATCATGCTCCTAAGCACCTCATCTACCCTAACCTTAAACACCTCCAGGGACGCTGACTCAACCACCTCCCTGGGCAGACCGTTCCAATGCCTAACCACCCTCTCTGTGAAGAATTTCTTCCTAATCTCAAGCCTAAATCTCCCCTGGCAGAGCTTGAGGCCATTCCCTCTCGTCCTGTCCCCTGTCACTTGGGAGAAGAGGCCAGCTCCCTCCTCTCCACAACCTCCCTTCAGGTAGTTGTAGAGAGTAATAAGGTCTCCCCTCAGCCTCCTCTTCTCCAGGCTAAACAACCCTAGCTCTCTCAGCCGCTCCTCATAAGGCCTGTTCTCCAGCCCCTTCATCAGCTTTGTTGCCCTTCTCTGGACTCGCTCCAGAGCCTCAGCATCCTTCTTGTGGTGAGGGGCCCAGAACTGAACACAGTACTCGAGGTGCGGTCTCACCAGTGCCGAGTACAGGGGGAGAATAACCTCCCTGGACCTGCTGGTCACGCCGTTCCTGATACAAGCCAGGATGCCATTGGCCTTCTTGGCCACCTGGGCACACTGCTGGCTCATGTTCAGTCGGTTGTCAACCAGCACCCCCAGGTCCCTCTCCTCCTGGCAGCTTTCCAGCCAGGTTTCTCCTAGTCTGTACCTCTGCTTAGGGTTGTTGTGCCCCAAGTGCAGGACCCGGCATTTGGCCTTGTTAAACCTCATGCCGTTAGTCTCTGCCCAGCAGTCCAGCCTGTTCAGGTCCCTTTGCAGAGCCTCCCGACCCTCCAGCAGATCGACACTTCCTCCCAGCTTGGTGTCATCTGAAAACTTTCTAAGGGAGGACTCAATGCCTTCATCCAGGTCGTTGATAAAGACATTAAACAGGACTGGACCCAGGACTGAGCCCTGGGGATCCCCACTTGTCACTGGCCTCCGGCTGGATCTAACTCCATTTACCACCACCCTCTAGGCCCGGTCATTCAACCTGTTTTTCACCCAGGAGAGTGTGCACCCGTCCAGGCCAGAGGCCGACAGTTTCCGAAGCAGAATGCTATGAGAAACTGTATCAAAGGCTTTACTGAAGTCCAGGAAAACCACATCCACAGCCTTTCCCTCATCCAAGAGTTTAGTCACTTAGTCATAGAAGGTGATCAGATTACTCTGGCAAGACCTGCCTTTCATGAACCCGTGTTGACTGGGCCTGATCACCCGGTTCTCTTGCAAGTGCTTCATGATCGCACTCAAGATCACCCGCTCCATGACTTTCCCCGGTACCGAGGTCAGGCTGACAGGCCTGTAGTTCCCCGGATCCTCCCTGCGCCCCTTCTTATAGATGGGCACGACATCAGCCAGCCTCCAGTCCAGCGGAACCTCCCCAGCCATCCAGAACTGCTGGAAGATGATGGAAAGGGGTTTGGCAGGCACATCCGCCAGTTCCCTCAAAACTCTTGGGTGGACTCCATCCGGCCCCATAGACTTGTGGGCATCTAGCTGGGCAAGCAAGTCTCTAACCACCTCCTCTTGGACCTTGGGAATCTCATACTTCTCTTCCAACCCTTGGGATTGTGCACAGAGGGAACAATTTTCCTTACTGTTAAAGACTGAGGCAAAGTAGGCATTGAGCACTTCAGCCTTGTCTTCGTCCCCTGTTACTGTTGTTCCCTCTGCATCTACCAGGGACTGGAGATTCTCCCTAGCCCTCCTTTTGCTGTTGACGTATTTGTAGAAAGACTTTTTGTTGTCTTTCACAGTCTTGGCCAATCGCATTTCTAGTTGGGCCTTAGCCCTCCTGATTTTTTCCCTGCACGTTCTCACTTCCTCCCTATAGTCCACCCAGGATGCCTGCCCCTTCCTCCAGAGGTCGTCGACCTATTGATGTCTCTTAGGACCTCCCTACTCAACCACGCTGGTTTCTTACCCCTCCGGCTACTTTTCCGGAGCTCGGGGACGGCTTTCTCCTGAGCTGCTAGGAGTTCCTTCTTGAAGAGCGCCCAGCCCTCATGGACACCTTTGCCTTCAAGGAGCGTCTCCCACGGGACTTTTCCGACCAGCCTTCTGAACAGCCCAAAGTCTGCGCTCTGAAATTTGAGGGCGACTGTTCTGCTAACCTCCTTCTTCATTTTACCCCGCACTGAGAACTCTATCATCTCATGATCGCTTTGCCCCAAGCGTCCTCCAACCTTCACATCCCCCACCAGTCCTTCTCTGTTCACCAACAGCAGGTCCAGGAGGGCACCGTCCCTTGTCTGTTCGCTCACCGACACTGTTAGTCGCACTGTTAGTCGTCCTTTGCACCTTACAGCGAAAGCGCTGCTACAGAAGACACTAACAAGGAAAAGTATTTGATCGTGGCAGCTTCACTGCCGTACTTGTGCTCAATGCTCTGAAATTCTGAAGTGAAGCCGTAATAGTCAACGTGATGTTTCAGTTTACAGGGCTAGACTGAAAGTTCTACACGTCGATCTTAGACGTGAAAGAGCTCTAAGAGAAGACATACAGAAACAGCAGCGTTCCCTGTTTGCTTCTTGCCTGGGGGAGTTATTCAGTTCTCCTCGAGGGCCTTCCTCGGCACAGTAAAGTCAGACTTCACTACCCTTTACTAAAAGGCTCTGTTAAACGACCTTTGCAGGGTGCAGTGAAAGCGCAGCTCCCGAAGACACCAACAAGACCCAGGACTGTATTGGGGCAGCTTCACTGCGGTACTTGTGCTGAACGCTCTGCACTTCTTAGGTGAAGACTTCATAGCCATGGTGACATTGCACTTCGCGTGGCTAGACTGAAAGTTCTACCAGTCGTCCTTTGAAGTGAAAACCCTCTAAAAGAAGACATTCACTAGAAGCAGCATTCCGCGCTAGCGATTTTCTTGCGGAAGTAATTCGAGTTTCCCAAAGCGCCTTCTTAGGCACCGTTAAGTTAAAATTCCCTAGCCTATACTAAAACGTTGTGTTTGTCGTACTTTACAGCTTGCCGAGGTATCGCTTCCAGAGAAGGCTTTTACAATAGGCAGCAATAGATTGTAGCACCCTCCCTGCTGTTCTTGTAGTTACACCCTTAACACATTGAAGTGAAGCCGCAAGAGCCTCGGAGATGGTACGGTTCAAAGCCTAGAATTAAAGTTCTACAAGTCGTGCTTGAATTGAAAGCGCTTGAAGAGAAGACTTTCAGCAACAGCAGTATGCCATGTGAGCATCTTGTCTGCGGGAGTGAGTCAATTCTCCTTAAGGGCCTATTAGGCCCTGCTGAGTCGTCCTTTGCAGCGTACAGTGAAAGAGCTTCCACAGAATACATTAACAAGAACAAGAATTTGAATGTGTCACCTTCCGGGCGTTACTTTTTCAGGTGGCTGTGAAATTCTGAAGTGACGCCGTAATGGTCAAGGCGATGTTTCAGTTCACAAGCCTGGTCTGAAAGTTCTGCAAGTGGATCTTAGACGTGAAAGAGCTCTAAGAGAAGACATTCAGCAACAGCAGCATTCCCTGGTAGCATCTTGTCTGCGGGAGTGATTTAAGTCTCCTTAAGGGCCTTACTAGGCATAGTTAAGACAGAATTCACTACCCTTTCCTAAAAACGCACCTTTTTTCGACCTTTGCAGGGTACAGTGAAAGCTCTTCCGCAGAAGACGCTAACAAGAACTAGAATTTGATCGTGGCAGCTTCACTGAGGATTTTGTGCTGAACGCGGTGAAATTCTGAAGTGACGCCGTAGTGGTCAACGTGATGTTTCAGTTCACAAGCCTAGACTGCGAGTTCTACCAGTCGTTCTTTGCAGAGAAGGCGCTCTAAGGGAAGACATTCAGCAACAGTAGTATTCCACTTTAGCGTCCTGCCTGAGGGAGTTATTCAATTCTCCTTAAGGGCCTTGATAGGCACAGTTAAGTCAGACTTCAGTATCCTTTACTAAAACGCACTGTTAAAGGGCCTTTGCAGCGTGCGGTGAAAGCGCTGCCACAGAAGGCACTAACAAGACCGTGCACTGTATCGTGGCAGCTTCCCTGCGGTACTTGTACTCGACTCTCTGAAGTGAAGCCGTAATCATGAAAGTGATGTTGCAGTTCGCAAGGCTAGACTGAAAGATCTACAAGTCGATCTTAGACGTGAAAGAGCTCTAAGAGAAGACATTCAGCAACAGCAGCATTCCATGGTAGCTTCTTTCCTGCGGGAGCTACTCACTTCTCCTTAAGCTATTTAATAAGAACAATTAAGGCAGGATTCACTAACCTTCACGAAAACAGAATCAGAATCACAGAATCACAGAATGACCAGGTTGGAAGAGACCCACTGGATCGTCGAGTCCAACCATTCCCACCATTCCCTAAATCATGCTCCTAAGCACCTCATCTACCCTAACCTTAAACACCTCCAGGGACGCTGACTCAACCACCTCCCTGGGCAGACCGTTCCAATGCCTAACCACCCTCTCTGTGAAGAATTTCTTCCTAATCTCAAGCCTAAATCTCCCCTGGCAGAGCTTGAGGCCATTCCCTCTCGTCCTGTCCCCTGTCACTTGGGAGAAGAGGCCAGCTCCCTCCTCTCCACAACCTCCCTTCAGGTAGTTGTAGAGAGTAATAAGGTCTCCCCTCAGCCTCCTCTTCTCCAGGCTAAACAACCCTAGCTCTCTCAGCCGCTCCTCATAAGGCCTGTTCTCCAGCCCCTTCATCAGCTTTGTTGCCCTTCTCTGGACTCGCTCCAGAGCCTCAGCATCCTTCTTGTGGTGAGGGGCCCAGAACTGAACACAGTACTCGAGGTGCGGTCTCACCAGTGCCGAGTACAGGGGGAGAATAACCTCCCTGGACCTGCTGGTCACGCCGTTCCTGATACAAGCCAGGATGCCATTGGCCTTCTTGGCCACCTGGGCACACTGCTGGCTCATGTTCAGTCGGTTGTCAACCAGCACCCCCAGGTCCCTCTCCTCCTGGCAGCTTTCCAGCCAGGTTTCTCCTAGTCTGTACCTCTGCTTAGGGTTGTTGTGCCCCAAGTGCAGGACCCGGCATTTGGCCTTGTTAAACCTCATGCCGTTAGTCTCTGCCCAGCAGTCCAGCCTGTTCAGGTCCCTTTGCAGAGCCTCCCGACCCTCCAGCAGATCGACACTTCCTCCCAGCTTGGTGTCATCTGAAAACTTTCTAAGGGAGGACTCAATGCCTTCATCCAGGTCGTTGATAAAGACATTAAACAGGACTGGACCCAGGACTGAGCCCTGGGGATCCCCACTTGTCACTGGCCTCCGGCTGGATCTAACTCCATTTACCACCACCCTCTAGGCCCGGTCATTCAACCTGTTTTTCACCCAGGAGAGTGTGCACCCGTCCAGGCCAGAGGCCGACAGTTTCCGAAGCAGAATGCTATGAGAAACTGTATCAAAGGCTTTACTGAAGTCCAGGAAAACCACATCCACAGCCTTTCCCTCATCCAAGAGTTTAGTCACTTAGTCATAGAAGGTGATCAGATTACTCTGGCAAGACCTGCCTTTCATGAACCCGTGTTGACTGGGCCTGATCACCCGGTTCTCTTGCAAGTGCTTCATGATCGCACTCAAGATCACCCGCTCCATGACTTTCCCCGGTACCGAGGTCAGGCTGACAGGCCTGTAGTTCCCCGGATCCTCCCTGCGCCCCTTCTTATAGATGGGCACGACATCAGCCAGCCTCCAGTCCAGCGGAACCTCCCCAGCCATCCAGAACTGCTGGAAGATGATGGAAAGGGGTTTGGCAGGCACATCCGCCAGTTCCCTCAAAACTCTTGGGTGGACTCCATCCGGCCCCATAGACTTGTGGGCATCTAGCTGGGCAAGCAAGTCTCTAACCACCTCCTCTTGGACCTTGGGAATCTCATACTTCTCTTCCAACCCTTGGGATTGTGCACAGAGGGAACAATTTTCCTTACTGTTAAAGACTGAGGCAAAGTAGGCATTGAGCACTTCAGCCTTGTCTTCGTCCCCTGTTACTGTTGTTCCCTCTGCATCTACCAGGGACTGGAGATTCTCCCTAGCCCTCCTTTTGCTGTTGACGTATTCGTAGAAAGACTTTTTGTTGTCTTTCACAGTCTTGGCCAATCGCATTTCTAGTTGGGCCTTAGCCCTCCTGATTTTTTCCCTGCACGTTCTCACTTCCTCCCTATAGTCCACCCAGGATGCCTGCCCCTTCCTCCAGAGGTCGTCGACCTATTGATGTCTCTTAGGACCTCCCTACTCAACCACGCTGGTTTCTTACCCCTCCGGCTACTTTTCCGGAGCTCGGGGACGGCTTTCTCCTGAGCTGCTAGGAGTTCCTTCTTGAAGAGCGCCCAGCCCTCATGGACACCTTTGCCTTCAAGGAGCGTCTCCCACGGGACTTTTCCGACCAGCCTTCTGAACAGCCCAAAGTCTGCGCTCTGAAATTTGAGGGCGACTGTTCTGCTAACCTCCTTCTTCATTTTACCCCGCACTGAGAACTCTATCATCTCATGATCGCTTTGCCCCAAGCGTCCTCCAACCTTCACATCCCCCACCAGTCCTTCTCTGTTCACCAACAGCAGGTCCAGGAGGGCACCGTCCCTTGTCTGTTCGCTCACCGACACTGTTAGTCGCACTGTTAGTCGTCCTTTGCACCTTACAGCGAAAGCGCTGCTACAGAAGACACTAACAAGGAAAAGTATTTGATCGTGGCAGCTTCACTGCCGTACTTGTGCTCAATGCTCTGAAATTCTGAAGTGAAGCCGTAATAGTCAACGTGATGTTTCAGTTTACAGGGCTAGACTGAAAGTTCTACACGTCGATCTTAGACGTGAAAGAGCTCTAAGAGAAGACATACAGAAACAGCAGCGTTCCCTGTTTGCTTCTTGCCTGGGGGAGTTATTCAGTTCTCCTCGAGGGCCTTCCTCGGCACAGTAAAGTCAGACTTCACTACCCTTTACTAAAAGGCTCTGTTAAACGACCTTTGCAGGGTGCAGTGAAAGCGCAGCTCCCGAAGACACCAACAAGACCCAGGACTGTATTGGGGCAGCTTCACTGCGGTACTTGTGCTGAACGCTCTGCACTTCTTAGGTGAAGACTTCATAGCCATGGTGACATTGCACTTCGCGTGGCTAGACTGAAAGTTCTACCAGTCGTCCTTTGAAGTGAAAACCCTCTAAAAGAAGACATTCACTAGAAGCAGCATTCCGCGCTAGCGATTTTCTTGCGGAAGTAATTCGAGTTTCCCAAAGCGCCTTCTTAGGCACCGTTAAGTTAAAATTCCCTAGCCTATACTAAAACGTTGTGTTTGTCGTACTTTACAGCTTGCCGAGGTATCGCTTCCAGAGAAGGCTTTTACAATAGGCAGCAATAGATTGTAGCACCCTCCCTGCTGTTCTTGTAGTTACACCCTTAACACATTGAAGTGAAGCCGCAAGAGCCTCGGAGATGGTACGGTTCAAAGCCTAGAATTAAAGTTCTACAAGTCGTGCTTGAATTGAAAGCGCTTGAAGAGAAGACTTTCAGCAACAGCAGTATGCCATGTGAGCATCTTGTCTGCGGGAGTGAGTCAATTCTCCTTAAGGGCCTATTAGGCCCTGCTGAGTCGTCCTTTGCAGCGTACAGTGAAAGAGCTTCCACAGAATACATTAACAAGAACAAGAATTTGAATGTGTCACCTTCCGGGCGTTACTTTTTCAGGTGGCTGTGAAATTCTGAAGTGACGCCGTAATGGTCAAGGCGATGTTTCAGTTCACAAGCCTGGTCTGAAAGTTCTGCAAGTGGATCTTAGACGTGAAAGAGCTCTAAGAGAAGACATTCAGCAACAGCAGCATTCCCTGGTAGCATCTTGTCTGCGGGAGTGATTTAAGTCTCCTTAAGGGCCTTACTAGGCATAGTTAAGACAGAATTCACTACCCTTTCCTAAAAACGCACCTTTTTTCGACCTTTGCAGGGTACAGTGAAAGCTCTTCCGCAGAAGACGCTAACAAGAACTAGAATTTGATCGTGGCAGCTTCACTGAGGATTTTGTGCTGAACGCGGTGAAATTCTGAAGTGACGCCGTAGTGGTCAACGTGATGTTTCAGTTCACAAGCCTAGACTGCGAGTTCTACCAGTCGTTCTTTGCAGAGAAGGCGCTCTAAGGGAAGACATTCAGCAACAGTAGTATTCCACTTTAGCGTCCTGCCTGAGGGAGTTATTCAATTCTCCTTAAGGGCCTTGATAGGCACAGTTAAGTCAGACTTCAGTATCCTTTACTAAAACGCACTGTTAAAGGGCCTTTGCAGCGTGCGGTGAAAGCGCTGCCACAGAAGGCACTAACAAGACCGTGCACTGTATCGTGGCAGCTTCCCTGCGGTACTTGTACTCGACTCTCTGAAGTGAAGCCGTAATCATGAAAGTGATGTTGCAGTTCGCAAGGCTAGACTGAAAGATCTACAAGTCGATCTTAGACGTGAAAGAGCTCTAAGAGAAGACATTCAGCAACAGCAGCATTCCATGGTAGCTTCTTTCCTGCGGGAGCTACTCACTTCTCCTTAAGCTATTTAATAAGAACAATTAAGGCAGGATTCACTAACCTTCACGAAAACAGAATCAGAATCACAGAATCACAGAATGACCAGGTTGGAAGAGACCCACTGGATCGTCGAGTCCAACCATTCCCACCATTCCCTAAATCATGCTCCTAAGCACCTCATCTACCCTAACCTTAAACACCTCCAGGGACGCTGACTCAACCACCTCCCTGGGCAGACCGTTCCAATGCCTAACCACCCTCTCTGTGAAGAATTTCTTCCTAATCTCAAGCCTAAATCTCCCCTGGCAGAGCTTGAGGCCATTCCCTCTCGTCCTGTCCCCTGTCACTTGGGAGAAGAGGCCAGCTCCCTCCTCTCCACAACCTCCCTTCAGGTAGTTGTAGAGAGTAATAAGGTCTCCCCTCAGCCTCCTCTTCTCCAGGCTAAACAACCCTAGCTCTCTCAGCCGCTCCTCATAAGGCCTGTTCTCCAGCCCCTTCATCAGCTTTGTTGCCCTTCTCTGGACTCGCTCCAGAGCCTCAGCATCCTTCTTGTGGTGAGGGGCCCAGAACTGAACACAGTACTCGAGGTGCGGTCTCACCAGTGCCGAGTACAGGGGGAGAATAACCTCCCTGGACCTGCTGGTCACGCCGTTCCTGATACAAGCCAGGATGCCATTGGCCTTCTTGGCCACCTGGGCACACTGCTGGCTCATGTTCAGTCGGTTGTCAACCAGCACCCCCAGGTCCCTCTCCTCCTGGCAGCTTTCCAGCCAGGTTTCTCCTAGTCTGTACCTCTGCTTAGGGTTGTTGTGCCCCAAGTGCAGGACCCGGCATTTGGCCTTGTTAAACCTCATGCCGTTAGTCTCTGCCCAGCAGTCCAGCCTGTTCAGGTCCCTTTGCAGAGCCTCCCGACCCTCCAGCAGATCGACACTTCCTCCCAGCTTGGTGTCATCTGAAAACTTTCTAAGGGAGGACTCAATGCCTTCATCCAGGTCGTTGATAAAGACATTAAACAGGACTGGACCCAGGACTGAGCCCTGGGGATCCCCACTTGTCACTGGCCTCCGGCTGGATCTAACTCCATTTACCACCACCCTCTAGGCCCGGTCATTCAACCTGTTTTTCACCCAGGAGAGTGTGCACCCGTCCAGGCCAGAGGCCGACAGTTTCCGAAGCAGAATGCTATGAGAAACTGTATCAAAGGCTTTACTGAAGTCCAGGAAAACCACATCCACAGCCTTTCCCTCATCCAAGAGTTTAGTCACTTAGTCATAGAAGGTGATCAGATTACTCTGGCAAGACCTGCCTTTCATGAATCCGTGTTGACTGGGCCTGATCACCCGGTTCTCTTGCAAGTGCTTCATGATCGCACTCAAGATCACCCGCTCCATGACTTTCCCCGGTACCGAGGTCAGGCTGACAGGCCTGTAGTTCCCCGGATCCTCCCTGCGCCCCTTCTTATAGATGGGCACGACATCAGCCAGCCTCCAGTCCAGCGGAACCTCCCCAGCCATCCAGAACTGCTGGAAGATGATGGAAAGGGGTTTGGCAGGCACATCCGCCAGTTCCCTCAAAACTCTTGGGTGGACTCCATCCGGCCCCATAGACTTGTGGGCATCTAGCTGGGCAAGCAAGTCTCTAACCACCTCCTCTTGGACCTTGGGAATCTCATACTTCTCTTCCAACCCTTGGGATTGTGCACAGAGGGAACAATTTTCCTTACTGTTAAAGACTGAGGCAAAGTAGGCATTGAGCACTTCAGCCTTGTCTTCGTCCCCTGTTACTGTTGTTCCCTCTGCATCTACCAGGGACTGGAGATTCTCCCTAGCCCTCCTTTTGCTGTTGACGTATTTGTAGAAAGACTTTTTGTTGTCTTTCACAGTCTTGGCCAATCGCATTTCTAGTTGGGCCTTAGCCCTCCTGATTTTTTCCCTGCACGTTCTCACTTCCTCCCTATAGTCCACCCAGGATGCCTGCCCCTTCCTCCAGAGGTCGTCGACCTATTGATGTCTCTTAGGACCTCCCTACTCAACCACGCTGGTTTCTTACCCCTCCGGCTACTTTTCCGGAGCTCGGGGACGGCTTTCTCCTGAGCTGCTAGGAGTTCCTTCTTGAAGAGCGCCCAGCCCTCATGGACACCTTTGCCTTCAAGGAGCGTCTCCCACGGGACTTTTCCGACCAGCCTTCTGAACAGCCCAAAGTCTGCGCTCTGAAATTTGAGGGCGACTGTTCTGCTAACCTCCTTCTTCATTTTACCCCGCACTGAGAACTCTATCATCTCATGATCGCTTTGCCCCAAGCGTCCTCCAACCTTCACATCCCCCACCAGTCCTTCTCTGTTCACCAACAGCAGGTCCAGGAGGGCACCGTCCCTTGTCTGTTCGCTCACCGACACTGTTAGTCGCACTGTTAGTCGTCCTTTGCACCTTACAGCGAAAGCGCTGCTACAGAAGACACTAACAAGGAAAAGTATTTGATCGTGGCAGCTTCACTGCCGTACTTGTGCTCAATGCTCTGAAATTCTGAAGTGAAGCCGTAATAGTCAACGTGATGTTTCAGTTTACAGGGCTAGACTGAAAGTTCTACACGTCGATCTTAGACGTGAAAGAGCTCTAAGAGAAGACATACAGAAACAGCAGCGTTCCCTGTTTGCTTCTTGCCTGGGGGAGTTATTCAGTTCTCCTCGAGGGCCTTCCTCGGCACAGTAAAGTCAGACTTCACTACCCTTTACTAAAAGGCTCTGTTAAACGACCTTTGCAGGGTGCAGTGAAAGCGCAGCTCCCGAAGACACCAACAAGACCCAGGACTGTATTGGGGCAGCTTCACTGCGGTACTTGTGCTGAACGCTCTGCACTTCTTAGGTGAAGACTTCATAGCCATGGTGACATTGCACTTCGCGTGGCTAGACTGAAAGTTCTACCAGTCGTCCTTTGAAGTGAAAACCCTCTAAAAGAAGACATTCACTAGAAGCAGCATTCCGCGCTAGCGATTTTCTTGCGGAAGTAATTCGAGTTTCCCAAAGCGCCTTCTTAGGCACCGTTAAGTTAAAATTCCCTAGCCTATACTAAAACGTTGTGTTTGTCGTACTTTACAGCTTGCCGAGGTATCGCTTCCAGAGAAGGCTTTTACAATAGGCAGCAATAGATTGTAGCACCCTCCCTGCTGTTCTTGTAGTTACACCCTTAACACATTGAAGTGAAGCCGCAAGAGCCTCGGAGATGGTACGGTTCAAAGCCTAGAATTAAAGTTCTGCAAGTCGTGCTTGAATTGAAAGCGCTTGAAGAGAAGACTTTCAGCAACAGCAGTATGCCATGTGAGCATCTTGTCTGCGGGAGTGAGTCAATTCTCCTTAAGGGCCTATTAGGCCCTGCTGAGTCGTCCTTTGCAGCGTACAGTGAAAGAGCTTCCACAGAATACATTAACAAGAACAAGAATTTGAATGTGTCACCTTCCGGGCGTTACTTTTTCAGGTGGCTGTGAAATTCTGAAGTGACGCCGTAATGGTCAAGGCGATGTTTCAGTTCACAAGCCTGGTCTGAAAGTTCTGCAAGTGGATCTTAGACGTGAAAGAGCTCTAAGAGAAGACATTCAGCAACAGCAGCATTCCCTGGTAGCATCTTGTCTGCGGGAGTGATTTAAGTCTCCTTAAGGGCCTTACTAGGCATAGTTAAGACAGAATTCACTACCCTTTCCTAAAAACGCACCTTTTTTCGACCTTTGCAGGGTACAGTGAAAGCTCTTCCGCAGAAGACGCTAACAAGAACTAGAATTTGATCGTGGCAGCTTCACTGAGGATTTTGTGCTGAACGCGGTGAAATTCTGAAGTGACGCCGTAGTGGTCAACGTGATGTTTCAGTTCACAAGCCTAGACTGCGAGTTCTACCAGTCGTTCTTTGCAGAGAAGGCGCTCTAAGGGAAGACATTCAGCAACAGTAGTATTCCACTTTAGCGTCCTGCCTGAGGGAGTTATTCAATTCTCCTTAAGGGCCTTGATAGGCACAGTTAAGTCAGACTTCAGTATCCTTTACTAAAACGCACTGTTAAAGGGCCTTTGCAGCGTGCGGTGAAAGCGCTGCCACAGAAGGCACTAACAAGACCGTGCACTGTATCGTGGCAGCTTCCCTGCGGTACTTGTACTCGACTCTCTGAAGTGAAGCCGTAATCATGAAAGTGATGTTGCAGTTCGCAAGGCTAGACTGAAAGATCTACAAGTCGATCTTAGACGTGAAAGAGCTCTAAGAGAAGACATTCAGCAACAGCAGCATTCCATGGTAGCTTCTTTCCTGCGGGAGCTACTCACTTCTCCTTAAGCTATTTAATAAGAACAATTAAGGCAGGATTCACTAACCTTCACGAAAACAGAATCAGAATCACAGAATCACAGAATGACCAGGTTGGAAGAGACCCACTGGATCGTCGAGTCCAACCATTCCCACCATTCCCTAAATCATGCTCCTAAGCACCTCATCTACCCTAACCTTAAACACCTCCAGGGACGCTGACTCAACCACCTCCCTGGGCAGACCGTTCCAATGCCTAACCACCCTCTCTGTGAAGAATTTCTTCCTAATCTCAAGCCTAAATCTCCCCTGGCAGAGCTTGAGGCCATTCCCTCTCGTCCTGTCCCCTGTCACTTGGGAGAAGAGGCCAGCTCCCTCCTCTCCACAACCTCCCTTCAGGTAGTTGTAGAGAGTAATAAGGTCTCCCCTCAGCCTCCTCTTCTCCAGGCTAAACAACCCTAGCTCTCTCAGCCGCTCCTCATAAGGCCTGTTCTCCAGCCCCTTCATCAGCTTTGTTGCCCTTCTCTGGACTCGCTCCAGAGCCTCAGCATCCTTCTTGTGGTGAGGGGCCCAGAACTGAACACAGTACTCGAGGTGCGGTCTCACCAGTGCCGAGTACAGGGGGAGAATAACCTCCCTGGACCTGCTGGTCACGCCGTTCCTGATACAAGCCAGGATGCCATTGGCCTTCTTGGCCACCTGGGCACACTGCTGGCTCATGTTCAGTCGGTTGTCAACCAGCACCCCCAGGTCCCTCTCCTCCTGGCAGCTTTCCAGCCAGGTTTCTCCTAGTCTGTACCTCTGCTTAGGGTTGTTGTGCCCCAAGTGCAGGACCCGGCATTTGGCCTTGTTAAACCTCATGCCGTTAGTCTCTGCCCAGCAGTCCAGCCTGTTCAGGTCCCTTTGCAGAGCCTCCCGACCCTCCAGCAGATCGACACTTCCTCCCAGCTTGGTGTCATCTGAAAACTTTCTAAGGGAGGACTCAATGCCTTCATCCAGGTCGTTGATAAAGACATTAAACAGGACTGGACCCAGGACTGAGCCCTGGGGATCCCCACTTGTCACTGGCCTCCGGCTGGATCTAACTCCATTTACCACCACCCTCTAGGCCCGGTCATTCAACCTGTTTTTCACCCAGGAGAGTGTGCACCCGTCCAGGCCAGAGGCCGACAGTTTCCGAAGCAGAATGCTATGAGAAACTGTATCAAAGGCTTTACTGAAGTCCAGGAAAACCACATCCACAGCCTTTCCCTCATCCAAGAGTTTAGTCACTTAGTCATAGAAGGTGATCAGATTACTCTGGCAAGACCTGCCTTTCATGAACCCGTGTTGACTGGGCCTGATCACCCGGTTCTCTTGCAAGTGCTTCATGATCGCACTCAAGATCACCCGCTCCATGACTTTCCCCGGTACCGAGGTCAGGCTGACAGGCCTGTAGTTCCCCGGATCCTCCCTGCGCCCCTTCTTATAGATGGGCACGACATCAGCCAGCCTCCAGTCCAGCGGAACCTCCCCAGCCATCCAGAACTGCTGGAAGATGATGGAAAGGGGTTTGGCAGGCACATCCGCCAGTTCCCTCAAAACTCTTGGGTGGACTCCATCCGGCCCCATAGACTTGTGGGCATCTAGCTGGGCAAGCAAGTCTCTAACCACCTCCTCTTGGACCTTGGGAATCTCATACTTCTCTTCCAACCCTTGGGATTGTGCACAGAGGGAACAATTTTCCTTACTGTTAAAGACTGAGGCAAAGTAGGCATTGAGCACTTCAGCCTTGTCTTCGTCCCCTGTTACTGTTGTTCCCTCTGCATCTACCAGGGACTGGAGATTCTCCCTAGCCCTCCTTTTGCTGTTGACGTATTTGTAGAAAGACTTTTTGTTGTCTTTCACAGTCTTGGCCAATCGCATTTCTAGTTGGGCCTTAGCCCTCCTGATTTTTTCCCTGCACGTTCTCACTTCCTCCCTATAGTCCACCCAGGATGCCTGCCCCTTCCTCCAGAGGTCGTCGACCTATTGATGTCTCTTAGGACCTCCCTACTCAACCACGCTGGTTTCTTACCCCTCCGGCTACTTTTCCGGAGCTCGGGGACGGCTTTCTCCTGAGCTGCTAGGAGTTCCTTCTTGAAGAGCGCCCAGCCCTCATGGACACCTTTGCCTTCAAGGAGCGTCTCCCACGGGACTTTTCCGACCAGCCTTCTGAACAGCCCAAAGTCTGCGCTCTGAAATTTGAGGGCGACTGTTCTGCTAACCTCCTTCTTCATTTTACCCCGCACTGAGAACTCTATCATCTCATGATCGCTTTGCCCCAAGCGTCCTCCAACCTTCACATCCCCCACCAGTCCTTCTCTGTTCACCAACAGCAGGTCCAGGAGGGCACCGTCCCTTGTCTGTTCGCTCACCGACACTGTTAGTCGCACTGTTAGTCGTCCTTTGCACCTTACAGCGAAAGCGCTGCTACAGAAGACACTAACAAGGAAAAGTATTTGATCGTGGCAGCTTCACTGCCGTACTTGTGCTCAATGCTCTGAAATTCTGAAGTGAAGCCGTAATAGTCAACGTGATGTTTCAGTTTACAGGGCTAGACTGAAAGTTCTACACGTCGATCTTAGACGTGAAAGAGCTCTAAGAGAAGACATACAGAAACAGCAGCGTTCCCTGTTTGCTTCTTGCCTGGGGGAGTTATTCAGTTCTCCTCGAGGGCCTTCCTCGGCACAGTAAAGTCAGACTTCACTACCCTTTACTAAAAGGCTCTGTTAAACGACCTTTGCAGGGTGCAGTGAAAGCGCAGCTCCCGAAGACACCAACAAGACCCAGGACTGTATTGGGGCAGCTTCACTGCGGTACTTGTGCTGAACGCTCTGCACTTCTTAGGTGAAGACTTCATAGCCATGGTGACATTGCACTTCGCGTGGCTAGACTGAAAGTTCTACCAGTCGTCCTTTGAAGTGAAAACCCTCTAAAAGAAGACATTCACTAGAAGCAGCATTCCGCGCTAGCGATTTTCTTGCGGAAGTAATTCGAGTTTCCCAAAGCGCCTTCTTAGGCACCGTTAAGTTAAAATTCCCTAGCCTATACTAAAACGTTGTGTTTGTCGTACTTTACAGCTTGCCGAGGTATCGCTTCCAGAGAAGGCTTTTACAATAGGCAGCAATAGATTGTAGCACCCTCCCTGCTGTTCTTGTAGTTACACCCTTAACACATTGAAGTGAAGCCGCAAGAGCCTCGGAGATGGTACGGTTCAAAGCCTAGAATTAAAGTTCTACAAGTCGTGCTTGAATTGAAAGCGCTTGAAGAGAAGACTTTCAGCAACAGCAGTATGCCATGTGAGCATCTTGTCTGCGGGAGTGAGTCAATTCTCCTTAAGGGCCTATTAGGCCCTGCTGAGTCGTCCTTTGCAGCGTACAGTGAAAGAGCTTCCACAGAATACATTAACAAGAACAAGAATTTGAATGTGTCACCTTCCGGGCGTTACTTTTTCAGGTGGCTGTGAAATTCTGAAGTGACGCCGTAATGGTCAAGGCGATGTTTCAGTTCACAAGCCTGGTCTGAAAGTTCTGCAAGTGGATCTTAGACGTGAAAGAGCTCTAAGAGAAGACATTCAGCAACAGCAGCATTCCCTGGTAGCATCTTGTCTGCGGGAGTGATTTAAGTCTCCTTAAGGGCCTTACTAGGCATAGTTAAGACAGAATTCACTACCCTTTCCTAAAAACGCACCTTTTTTCGACCTTTGCAGGGTACAGTGAAAGCTCTTCCGCAGAAGACGCTAACAAGAACTAGAATTTGATCGTGGCAGCTTCACTGAGGATTTTGTGCTGAACGCGGTGAAATTCTGAAGTGACGCCGTAGTGGTCAACGTGATGTTTCAGTTCACAAGCCTAGACTGCGAGTTCTACCAGTCGTTCTTGCAGAGAAGGCGCTCTAAGGGAAGACATTCAGCAACAGTAGTATTCCACTTTAGCGTCCTGCCTGAGGGAGTTATTCAATTCTCCTTAAGGGCCTTGATAGGCACAGTTAAGTCAGACTTCAGTATCCTTTACTAAAACGCACTGTTAAAGGGCCTTTGCAGCGTGCGGTGAAAGCGCTGCCACAGAAGGCACTAACAAGACCGTGCACTGTATCGTGGCAGCTTCCCTGCGGTACTTGTACTCGACTCTCTGAAGTGAAGCCGTAATCATGAAAGTGATGTTGCAGTTCGCAAGGCTAGACTGAAAGATCTACAAGTCGATCTTAGACGTGAAAGAGCTCTAAGAGAAGACATTCAGCAACAGCAGCATTCCATGGTAGCTTCTTTCCTGCGGGAGCTACTCACTTCTCCTTAAGCTATTTAATAAGAACAATTAAGGCAGGATTCACTAACCTTCACGAAAACAGAATCAGAATCACAGAATCACAGAATGACCAGGTTGGAAGAGACCCACTGGATCGTCGAGTCCAACCATTCCCACATTCCCTAAATCATGCTCCTAAGCACCTCATCTACCTAACCTTAAACACCTCCAGGGACGCTGACTCAACCACCTCCCTGGGCAGACCGTTCCAATGCCTAACCACCCTCTCTGTGAAGAATTTCTTCCTAATCTCAAGCCTAAATCTCCCCTGGCAAGAGCTTGAGGCCATTCCCTCTCGTCCTGTCCCCTGTCACTTGGGAGAAGAGGCCAGCTCCCTCCTCTCCACAACCTCCCTTCAGGTAGTTGTAGAGAGTAATAAGGTCTCCCCTCAGCCTCCTCTTCTCCAGGCTAAACAACCCTAGCTCTCTCAGCCGCTCCTCATAAGGCCTGTTCTCCAGCCCCTTCATCAGCTTTGTTGCCCTTCTCTGGACTCGCTCCAGAGCCTCAGCATCCTTCTTGTGGTGAGGGGCCCAGAACT
Source organism: Clamator glandarius (assembly GCA_033459285.1). NCBI lineage: Eukaryota > Metazoa > Chordata > Aves > Cuculiformes > Cuculidae > Clamator > Clamator glandarius. Next base: position 24,471 of record JAUNZM010003149.1, read on the forward strand.
GAACACAGTACTCGAGGTGCGGTCTCACCAGTGCCGAGTACAGGGGGAGAATAACCTCCCTGGACCTGCTGGTCACGCCGTTCCTGATACAAGCCAGGATGCCATTGGCCTTCTTGGCCACCTGGGCACACTGCTGGCTCATGTTCAGTCGGTTGTCAACCAGCACCCCCAGGTCCCTCTCCTCCTGGCAGCTTTCCAGCCAGGTTTCTCCTAGTCTGTACCTCTGCTTAGGGTTGTTGTGCCCCAAGTGCAGGACCCCGGCATTTGGCCTTGTTAAACCTCATGCCGTTAGTCTCAGCCCAGCAGTCCAGCCTGTTCAGGTCCCTTTGCAGAGCCTCCCTACCCTCCAGCAGATCAACACTTCCACCCAGCTTGGTGCATCTGCAAACTTGCTAAGGGAGGACTCAATGCCTTCATCCAGGTCATTGATAAAGACATGAAACAGGACTGAACCCAGGACTGAGCCCTGGGGAACCCGACTTGTAACTGGCCTCCAGCTGTTTCACTAACCATTTTACCACTTTCACTAACCATTTTACCAATTTAGCTCAAATGTGTACCTCTACCTGACAATATTGCTGCAGGCACTCCAAAATGGGGTATAATTTCGTTGTCTCATTAAGTGGCCACTTTGCCCCATCATCAAATTTGTAATGCAGCCATCACTGATGACAATATTTAACAAGGATTTTTTTGTTTTCAGTGCTCCCAGTTCCAAACAACATCCTTCCCATGTGTTAATACATGCCCCAGAGGGCTCTTTTTGTTTTCCATTTTTAGTTTCTTTAGTTTGCCTTTTCCTTAGTTTCACCTCCTTCTTTCTCATTTTTCACTAAAACTTTCTTTACACTGTTCTTTAACCCGTTCCCAGTCTTTCCCTTCAAGGTCCCGGATTTCTGGAACCAAGCTTTCTTTTCCACTACTGATCATGCTTTCTGTTAAATTGCATTAAGTTTTGTCCTTGCCA
>JAUNZM010003150.1:0-11806 GCA_033459285.1 Clamator glandarius
TAAATAGGGGGGTGAGGGGGGTAAAAAGCGGAGGTTGGGGGGCAAAAAGCGGGGATTTGGGGGTAAAAAGGGGGTTTTGGGGGGGTAAAAAGGGGGTTCGGGGGTAAAAAGGGGGGTTCAGGTGGGTTAAAAGGGGGTTCGGGGGGTAAAAAGGGGGAGTTGGGGGGTAAAAAGGGGGCTTGAGGGGTAAAAAGGGGGTTCAGGGGGGTAAAAAAGGGAGTTCAGGGGGGTAAAAAAGGGGATCAGGGGGTTAAAAGGGGGGTTTGGGGGGTAAAAAGGGGGCTCAGGGGGTTAAAAAGGGGATTGGGGGGTAAAAAGGGGGGTTCAGGGGGTAAAAAGGGGGTTCAGGGGAGTAAAAAAGGAGTTCAGGGGGGTAAAAAAGGGGATCAGGGGGGTAAAAAGGGGGGGTTGGGGGGTAAAAAGGGGGCTCAGGGGGTTAAAAAGGGGATTGGGGGGTAAAAAGGGGGGTTTGGGGTGTAAAACGGGGGGTTCGGGGGGTAAAAAGGGGGTTCAGGGGGGTAAAAAGGGAGTTCAGGGGGTTAAAAAAGGGGATCAGGGGGTAAAAATTGGGGTTTGGGGGGGAAAAAGGGGGCTCAGGGGGTAAAAAGGGGGGTTTGGGGTGTAAAACGGGGGGTTCGGGGGGTAAAAAGGGGGTTCAGGCGGGTAAAAAGGGAGTTCAGGGGGGTAAAAAAGGGGATCAGGGGGGTAAAAATTGAGGGTTGGGGGGTAAAAAGGGGGGTTCGGGGGGTAAAAAGGGGGTTCAGGGGGGTAAAAAGGGGGTTCAGATGGTAAAAAGGGGGGTTCAGGGGGGTAAAAAAGGGGATCAGGGGGGTAAAAATTGGGGTTTGGTGGGTAAAAACGGGGCTCAGGGGGTTAAAAAGGGGATTGGGGGTAAAAAGGGGGGTTCGGGGGGTAAAAAGGGGGTTCAGGGGGGTGAAAAGGGGGTTCAGGTGGTAAAATGAGGGGTTCAGGGGGGTAAAAAGGGGGTTCGGGGGGTAAAAAGGGGGAGTTGGGGGGTAAAAAGGGGGTTCAGGGGGGTAAAAAAGGGAGTTCAGGGGGGTAAAAAAGGGGATCAGGGGGGTAAAAGGGGGGTTTGGGGGGTAAAAAGGGGGCTCAGGGGGTTAAAAAGGGGATTGGGGGGTAAAAAGGGGGGTTTGGGGTGTAAAACGGGGGGTTCGGGGGGTAAAAAGGGGATTGGGGGGTAAAAAGGGGGGTTTGGGGTGTAAAACGGGGGGTTCGGGGGGTAAAAAGGGGGTTCAGGGGGGTAAAAAGGGGGATCAGGGGGTAAAAAGGGGGGTTCAGGGGATAAAAAGGGGGTTTGGGGGGTAAAAAGGGGGTTGAAGGGGGTAAAAAGGGGGGTTTGGGGTGTAAAAAGGGGGGGTTGGGGGGTAAAAAGGGGGTTCAGGGGGGTAAAAAGGGGATTCGGGGGTAAAAAGGGGGGTTTGGGGGGTAAAAAGGGGGTTCAGGGGGGTAAAAAGGGGGGTTTGGGGGGTAAAAAGGGGGTTCAGGGGGTAAAAAGGGGGGTTTGGGGGTAAAAAGGGGGTTCAGGGGGGTAAAAAGGGGGGTTCAGGGGGGTAAAAAAGGGGGTTTGGTGGGATAAAAAGAGAGTTCAGGGGGGTAAAAAGGGGATCAGGGGGGTAAAAAGGGGGTTCGGGTGGTAAAAAGGGGGGTTTGGGGGGTAAAAAGGGGGTTTGGGGGGTAAAAAGGGGGGTTCAGGGGGGTAAAAAGGGGGTTTGGGGGGTAAAAAGGGGGGGTTGGGGGGTAAAAAGGGGGTTCAGGGGGGTAAAAAGGGGATTCGGGGGTAAAAAGGGGGGTTCGGGGGGTAAAAAGGGGGTTCAGGGGGGTAAAAAGGGGGTTTGGGGGGTAAAAAGGGGGTTCAGGGGGGTAAAAAGGGGGGTTCAGGGGGGTAAAAAGGGGGTTTGGGGGTAAAAAGGGGGTTCAGGGGGGTAAAAAGGGGGTTCAGGGGGGTAAAAAGGGGGGGCTCAGGGGGGTAAAAAAGGGGGTTTGGGGGGATAAAAAGAGAGTTCAGGGGGGTAAAAAGGGGATCAGGGGGGTAAAAAGGGGGTTTGGGGGGTAAAAAGGGGGGTTCAGGGGGGTAAAAAGGGGGTTTGGGGGGTAAAAAGGGGGTTCAGGGGGGTAAAAAGGGGGTTCAGGGGGGTAAAAAGGGGGGTTCAGGGGGGTAAAAAAGGGGGTTTGGGGGGATAAAAAGAGAGTTCAGGGGGGTAAAAAGGGGATCAGGGGGGTAAAAAGGGGGTTTGGGGGGTAAAAAAGGGGGTTCAGGGGGGTAAAAAGGGGGTTTGGGGGGTAAAAAGGGGGTTCAGGGGGGTAAAAAGGGGGTTTGGGGGGTAAAAAGGGGGTTCAGGGGGGTAAAAAGGGGGGTTCAGGGAGGTAAAAAGGGGGTTTGGGGGGTAAAAAGGGGGTTCAGGGGGGTAAAAAGGGGGGTTCAGGGAGGTAAAAAGGGGGTTCAGGGGGGTAAAAAGGGGGGGTTCAGGGGGGCAGCTCCCCCCAATCCCCCCCCCCCCAGCCTGGTGAGAGCCCTGAGCTGCCCCTCCCCCCCCCGACTCTCCAGCCTCCAGTGGGGGCCCCGACGCAGGTAACTGGGAGCTACTGGGAGGGACTGGGAGGGACTGGGAGGGACTGGGAGGGACTGGGAGGGACTGGGAGGGGACTGGGAGCTACTGGGAGGGACTGGGAGGGACTGGGAGGGACTGGGAGGGACTGGGATCCCAAACTGGGAGGGACTGGGAGCTACTGGAGGGACTGGGAGGGACTGGGAGGGACTGGGACTGGGAGGGACTGGGAGGGACTGGGAGCTACTGGGAGGACTGGGAGGGGACTGGGAGGGACTGGGAGGGACTGGGAGCTACTGGGAGGGACTGGGAGGGACTGGAGGGACTGGGAGCTACTGGGAGGGACTGGAGGACTGGGAGGGACTGGGAGCTACTGGGAGGGACTGGGAGGGACTGGGAGGGACTGGAGGGACTGGGAGGGACTGGGATCCAAACTGGGAGGGACTGGGAGGGACTGGGAGGAACTGGGAGGACTGGGAGCTACTGGGAGGAACTGGGAGGGACTGGGAGGGGACTGGGAGGGACTGGGATCCCAAACTGGGAGGGACTGGGAGCTACTGGGAGGGACTGGGAGGGACTGGGAGGGACTGGGAGGGGACTGGGAGGGACTGGGATCCCAAACTGGGAGGGACTGGGAGGGACTGGGAGCTACTGGGAGGAACTGGGAGGGACTGGGAGGGACTGGGAGGGACTGGGAGCTACTGGGAGGGACTGGGAGGAACTGGGAGGGACTGGGAGGGACTGGGATGGACTGGGAGCTACTGGGAGGGACTGGGAGGGACTGGGAGGGGACTGGGAGCTACTGGGAGGGACTGGGAGGAACTGGGATGGACTGGGAGCTACTGGGAGGGACTGGGAGGGACTGGGAGGGACTGGGAGGGACTGGGAGGGACTGGGAGGAACTGGGATGGACTGGGAGCTACTGGGAGGGACTGGGAGGGACTGGGAGGGGACTGGGAGCTACTGGGAGGGACTGGGAGGAACTGGGATGGACTGGGAGCTACTGGGAGGGACTGGGAGGGACTGGGAGGGGACTGGGAGCTACTGGGAGGGACTGGGAGGAACTGGGATGGACTGGGAGCTACTGGGAGGGACTGGGAGGGACTGGGATCCCAAACTGGGAGGGACTGGGACTCTAACCCCCCCAAACTGGTCTCTGACCCCCCCCAAACTGGTTTCTGACCCCCCAAACTGGTCTCTGACCCCCCCAAACTGGTTTCTGACCCCCCCAAACTGGTCTCTGACCCCCCCAAACTGGTCTCTGACCCCCCAAACTGGTTTCTGACGCCCCCAAACTGGTTTCTGACCCCCCCAAACTGGTCTCTGACCCCCCCAAACTGGTCTCTGACCCCCCAAACTGGTCTCTGACCCCCCAAACTGGTTTCTGACGCCCCCAAACTGGTTTCTGACCCCCCCAAACTGGTCTCTGACCCCCCCAAACTGGTCTCTGACCCCCCCAAACTGGTCTCTGCCCACCCAAACTGGTTTCTGACGCCCCCAAACTGGTTTCTGACCCCCCCAAACTGGTCTCTGACCCCCCAAACTGGTCTCTGACCCCCCCAAACTGGTCTCTGCCCACCCAAACTGGTTTCTGACCCCCCAAACTGGTCTCTGACCCCCCCAAACTGGTCTCTGACTCCCCCCAAACTGGTCTCTGACCCCCCCAAACTGGTCTCTAACCCCCCCAAACTGGTCTCTGACCCCCCCAAACTGGTCTCTGACTCCCCCCAAACTGGACTCTGACCCCCCAAACTGGTCTCTGACTCCCCCAAACTGGTCTCTGACCCCCCAAACTGGTCTCTGACTCCCCCCAAACTGGTCTCTGACCCCCCCAAACTGGTCTCTAACCCCCCCAAACTGGTTTCTGACCCCCCCAAACTGGTCTCTGACCCCCCAAACTTGTCTCTGACCCCCCCAAACTGGTTTCTGACCCCCCCAAACTGGTCTCTGACCCCCCAAACTGGTTTCTGGCCCCCCCAAACTGATCTCTGACCCCCCCAAACTGGTCTCTGACCCCCCAAACTGGTCTCTGACCCCCCCAAACTGATCTCTGACCCCCCCAAACTGGTCTCTGACCCCCCAAACTGGTCTCTGATCTCCCAAACTGGTCTCTGACCCCCCAAACTGGTCTCTGACCCCCCCAAACTGGTCTCTGACCCCCCCAAACTGGTCTCTGACCCCCCCCAAACTGGTCTCTGACCCCCCCAAACTGGTCTCTGACCCCGCAAACTGGTTTCTGACCCCCCCAAACTGGTCTCTGACCCCTCAAACTGGTCTCTGACCCCCCCAAACTGGTCTCTGACCCCCCCAAACTGGTTTCTGACCCCCCCAAACTGGTCTCTGACCCCCCCAAACTGGTTTCTGACCCCCCCAAACTGGTCTCTAACCCCCCAAACTGGTTTCTGACCCCCCAAACTGGTCTCTGACCCCCCCAAACTGGTTTCTGACTCCCCCAAACTGGTCTCTGACCCCCCAAACTGGTCTCTAACCCCCCCAAACTGGTCTCTGACCCCCCAAACTGGTCTCTGACCCCCCAAACTGGTTTCTCCCCAGGAGCTTGGGCCCCTCCCTCGCTGCCGCCCTCACTCGCCTCTATGGGACCTCGGGGCCCCTCCCCTGAGCGCCCTCCCAGTGCTCCCAGTACAGACCAGTAAAGGCCCAGTACAGCCCAGAGCGGCAGCCAGAGATTTATTGGGGGGGGGGGGCAGTGGGAACTGGTGATACTGGGAGGGGTGACGAGTGATACTGGGAGCACTGGGAGGGGCGACGAGTGATACTGGGAGCACTGGGAGGGGTGACGAGTGATACTGGGAGCACTGGGAGAGGTGACGAGTGATACTGGGAGCACTGGGAGAGGTGACGAGTGATACTGGGAGCACTGGGAGGGGTGAGGAGTGATACTGGGAGCACTGGGAGGGGTGACGGGTGATACTGGGAGCACTGGGAGGGGTGACGAGTGATACTGGGAGCACTGGGAGAGGTGACGAGTGATACTGGGAGCACTGGGAGAGGTGAGGAGTGATACTGGGAGCACTGGGAGGGGTGAGGAGTGATACTGGGAGCACTGGGAGGGGTGACGGGTGATACTGGGAGCACTGGGAGGGGTGACGGGTGATACTGGGAGCACTGGGAGAGGTGACGAGTGATACTGGGAGCACTGGGAGGGGTGAGGAGTGATACTGGGAGCACTGGGAGGGGTGACGAGTGATACTGGGAGCACTGGGAGGGGTGACGAGTGATACTGGGAGCACTGGGAGGGGCGACGAGTGATACTGGGAGCACTGGGAGGGGTGACGGGTGATACTGGGAGCACTGGGAGGGGTGACGAGTGATACTGGGAGCACTGGGAGGGGCGACGAGTGATACTGGGAGCACTGGGAGGGGTGACGAGTGATACTGGGAGCACTGGGAGGGGCGACGAGTGATACTGGGAGCACTGGGAGGGGCGACGAGTGATACTGGGAGCACTGGGAGGGGTGAGGAGTGTTACTGGGAGCACTGGGAGGGGTGACGAGTGATACTGGGAGCACTGGGAGGGGTGAGGAGTGTTACTGGGAGCACTGGGAGGGGCGACGAGTGATACTGGGAGCACTGGGAGGGGTGAGGAGTGTTACTGGGAGCACTGGGAGGGGTGACGGGTGATACTGGGAGCACTGGGAGGGGTGAGGAGTGATACTGGGAGCACTGGGAGGGGTGACGGGTGATACTGGGAGCACTGGGAGGGGTGAGGAGTGATACTGGGAGCACTGGGAGAGGTGACAAGTGATACTGGGAGCACTGGGAGGGGTGACGAGTGATACTGGGAGCACTGGGAGGGGTGACAAGTGATACTGGGAGCACTGGGAGGGGTGACGAGTGATACTGGGAGCACTGGGAGGGGTGAGGAGTGTTACTGGGAGCACTGGGAGGGGTGAGGAGTGTTACTGGGAGCACTGGGAGGGGTGACGAGTGATACTGGGAGCACTGGGAGGGGTGAGGAGTGATACTGGGAGCACTGGGAGGGGCGACGAGTGATACTGGGAGCACTGGGAGGGGTGAGGAGTGATACTGGGAGCACTGGGAGGGGTGAGGAGTGATACTGGGAGCACTGGGAGGGGTGACGAGTGATACTGGGAGCACTGGGAGGGGTGAGGAGTGATACTGGGAGCACTGGGAGGGGTGAGGAGTGATACTGGGAGCACTGGGAGGGGTGACGGGTGATACTGGGAGCACTGGGAGGGGTGACGAGTGATACTGGGAGCACTGGGAGGGGTGACGGGTGATACTGGGAGCACTGGGAGGGGTGACGAGTGATACTGGGAGCACTGGTGTTACTGGTTTTACTGGGATCACTGGTGTTACTGGTTTTACTGGGAGCACTGGTGTTACTGGTTTTACTGGGATCACTGGTGTTACTGGTTTTACTGGGAGCACTGGTGTCACTGGTGTTACTGGTCCCACTGGTGTTACTGGTCCCAATGGTGCCACTGGTCCCACTGGTGTTACTGGTGTTACTGGTTCCAACTGGTGTTACTGGTCCCACTGGTGTTACTGGTGTTACTGGTCCCACTGGTGTTACTGGTGTTACTGGTCCCACTGGTGTTACTGGTTCCAACTGGTGTTACTGGTCCCACTGGTGTTACTGGTCCCACTGGTGTTACTGGTGTTACTGGTCCCACTGGTGTTACTGGTTCCAACTGGTGTTACTGGTCCCAATGGTGCCACTGGTCCCACTGGTGTTACTGGTGTTACTGGTTCCAACTGGTGTTACTGGTCCCACTGGTGCCTCGGGTGTTACTGGTCCCACTGGTGTTACTGGTTCCAACTGGTGTTACTGGTCCCACTGGTGTTACTGGTTCCAACTGGTGTTCCTGGTCCCACTGGTGTTACTGGTGTTACTGGTCCCACTGGTGTTACTGGTTCCAACTGGTGTTACTGGTCCCACTGGTGCCTCTGGTGTTACTGGTCCCACTGGTTTTACTGGTGTTACTGGTCCCACTGGTGTTACTGGTTCCAACTGGTGTTACTGGTCCCACTGGTGTTACTGGTGATACTGGTCCCACTGGTGTTACTGGTCCCACTGGTGTTACTGGTTCCAACTGGTGTTACTGGTGATACTGGTCCCACTGGTGTTACTGGTCCCACTGGTGTTACTGGTTCCAACTGGTGTTACTGGTCCCACTGGTGCCTCTGGTGTTACTGGTCCCACTGGTTTTACTGGTGTTACTGGTCCCACTGGTGTTACTGGTTCCAACTGGTGTTACTGGTCCCACTGGTGTTACTGGTGATACTGGTCCCACTGGTGATACTGGTCCCACTGGTGTTACTGGTCCCACTGGTGTTACTGGTCCCACTGGTGTTACTGGTGATACTGGTCCCACTGGTGATACTGGTCCCACTGGTGTTACTGGTCCCACTGGTGTTACTGGTGATACTGGTCCCACTGGTGTTACTGGTGTTACTGGTCCCACTGGTGTTACTGGTGATACTGGTCCCACTGGTGTTACTGGTCCCACTGGTGTTACTGGTGATACTGGTCCCACTGGTGCCTCGGGTGTTACTGGTGTTACTGGTGTTACTGGTGTTACTGGTGGGGGGGGGGCAGGGCCACGCGGGCGCGGAGCAGCGGCGCCTCCTGCCCCACACGGAGCAGCAAAACCTGGGGGCGCGACCCACACTTAGGGGGCAGCCCCACACCTATGGGCCCAGCCCCACATCTATGGGTCCAGCCCCACATCTCTGGGTCCCAGCCCCACATCTATGGGCCCAGCCCCACATCTCTGGGTCCCAGCCCCACATCTCTGGGTCCCAGCCCCACACCTATGGGCCCAGCCCCACATCTCTGGGTCCAGCCCCACATCTATGGGTCCCAGCCCCACATCTATGGGTCCAGCCCCACATCTCTGGGTCCCAGCCCCACATCTCTGGGTCCCAGCCCCACATCTCTGGGGCCCAGCCCCACATCTATGGGCCCAGCCCCACATCTCTGGGTCCCAGCCCCACATCTCTGGGTCCCAGCCCCACACCTATGGGCCCAGCCCCACATCTCTGGGTCCCAGCCCCACATCTATGGGTCCAGCCCCACATCTATGGGTCCAGCCCCACACCTATGGGTCCCAGCCCCACATCTATGGGTCCAGCCCCACATCTCTGGGTCCCAGCCCCACATCTATGGGCCCAGCCCCACATCTCTGGGTCCAGCCCCACATCTCTGGGTCCCAGCCCCACATCTATGGGCCCAGCCCCACATCTCTGGGTCCCAGCCCCACATCTCTGGGTCCCAGCCCCACATCTATGGGCCCAGCCCCACATCTCTGGGTCCCAGCCCCACATCTATGGGTCCAGCCCCACATCTATGGGCCCAGCCCCACACCTATGGGTCCCAGCCCCACATCTATGGGTCCAGCCCCACATCTCTGGGTCCCAGCCCCACATCTCTGGGTCCCAGCCCCACATCTATGGGTCCCAGCCCCACACCTATGGGCCCAGCCCCACATCTATGGGTCCCAGCCCCACATCTATGGGCCCAGCCCCACATCTCTGGGTCCCAGCCCCACACCTATGGGCCCAGCCCCACACCTATGGGCCCAGCCCCACATCTATGGGCCCAGCCCCACATCTCTGGGTCCCAGCCCCACACCTATGGGCCCAGCCCCACATCTATGGGTCCCAGCCCCACATCTCTGGGTCCCAGCCCCACATCTATGGGTCCAGCCCCACATCTATGGGTCCAGCCCCACATCTATGGGTCCCAGCCCCACATCTATGGGTCCCAGCCCCACACCTATGGGCCCAGCCCCACATCTATGGGTCCCAGCCCCACATCTATGGGCCCAGCCCCACATCTATGGGCCCCAGCCCCACATCTATGGGTCCAGCCCCACATCTATGGGTCCCAGCCCCACACCTATGGGCCCAGCCCCACATCTCTGGGTCCCAGCCCCACATCTATGGGCCCCAGCCCCACATCTATGGGCCCAGCCCCACATCTATGGGCCCAGCCCCACATCTATGGGCCCAGCCCCACATCTATGGGTCCCAGCCCCACACCTATGGGCCCAGCCCACATCTATGGGTCCCAGCCCCACATCTCTAGGTCCCAGCCCCACATCTCTAGGTCCCAGCCCCACATCTCCGGGTCCCAGCCCCACATCTCCGGGTCCCAGCCCCACATCTATGGGTCCCAGCCCCACATCTCCGGGTCCCAGCCCCACATCTATGGGTCCAGCCCCACATCTCTGGGTCCCAGCCCCACACCTCTAGGTCCCAGCCCCACACCTATGGGTCCCAGCCCCACATCTCTGGGTCCAGCCCACATCTATGGGTCCCAGCCCCACATCTATGGGTCCAGCCCCACACCTATGGGTCCCAGCCCCACATCTATGGGTCCCAGCCCCACATCTCTGGGCCCAGCCCCACATCTATGGGCCCAGCCCCACACCTATGGGTCCCAGCCCCACATCTATGGGCCCAGCCCCACATCTATGGGTCCAGCCCCACATCTCTGGGTCCCAGCCCCACATCTCTAGGTCCCAGCCCCACATCTCCGGGTCCCAGCCCCACATCTCCGGGTCCCAGCCCCACATCTCTAGGTCCAGCCCCACATCTATGGGTCCCAGCCCCACATCTCTGGGTCCCAGCCCCACATCTATGGGTCCCAGCCCCACATCTCTGGGTCCCAGTCCCACATCTATGGGTCCCAGCCCCACATCTCTGGGTCCAGCCCCACATCTATGGGTCCCAGCCCCACATCTCTGGGTCCCAGCCCCACATCTATGGGCCCAGCCCCACATCTATGGGTCCAGCCCCACATCTCTGGGTCCCAGCCCCACATCTCTAGGTCCCAGCCCCACATCTCCGGGTCCCAGCCCCACATCTCCGGGTCCCAGCCCCACATCTATGGGTCCCGCCCCACATCTATGGGTCCCAGCCCCACATCTATGGGCCCAGCCCCACATCTATGGGTCCCAGCCCCACATCTATGGGTCCCAGCCCCACATCTATGGGTCCCAGCCCCACATCTCTAGGTCCCAGCCCCACATCTATGGGTCCCAGCCCCACATCTCTAGGTCCCAGCCCCACATCTATGGGTCCCAGCCCCACATCTCTGGGTCCAGCCCCACATCTCTGGGTCCCAGCCCCACATCTATGGGCCCAGCCCCACATCTCTGGGTCCAGCCCCACATCTCTGGGTCCCAGCCCCACATCTATGGGTCCAGCCCCACATCTCTGGGTCCCAGCCCCACATCTCTGGGTCCAGCCCCACATCTATGGGCCCAGCCCCACATCTATGGGTCCCAGCCCCACATCTCTGGGTCCCAGCCCCACATCTATGGGTCCAGCCCCACATCTATGGGCCCAGCCCCACATCTCTGGGTCCAGCCCTTCATCTCTGGGTCCCAGCCCCACATCTATGGGTCCAGCCCCACATCTATGGGTCCAGCCCCACATCTATGGGTCCCAGCCCCACATCTATGGGTCCCAGCCCCACATCTATGGGTCCCAGTCCCACATCTATGGGTCCCAGCCCCACATCTCTGGGTCCAGCCCCACATCTATGGGTCCCAGCCCCACATCTCTGGGTCCCAGCCCCACATCTATGGGCCCAGCCCCACATCTATGGGTCCAGCCCCACATCTCTGGGTCCCAGCCCCACATCTCTAGGTCCCAGCCCCACATCTCCGGGTCCCAGCCCCACATCTCCGGGTCCCAGCCCCACATCTATGGGTCCCAGTCCCACATCTATGGGTCCCAGCCCCACATCTATGGGCCCAGCCCCACATCTATGGGTCCCAGCCCCACATCTATGGGGCCCAGCCCCACATCTATGGGTCCAGCCCCACATCTATGGGTCCCAGCCCCACATCTCTGGGTCCCAGCCCCACATCTATGGGCCCAGCCCCACATCTATGGGTCCAGCCCCACATCTCTGGGTCCCAGCCCCACATCTCTAGGTCCCAGCCCCACATCTCCGGGTCCCAGCCCCACATCTCCGGGTCCCAGCCCCACATCTATGGGTCCCAGTCCCACATCTATGGGTCCCAGCCCCACATCTATGGGTCCCAGCCCCACATCTATGGGTCCCAGCCCCACATCTATGGGCCCAGCCCCACATCTATGGGTCCCAGCCCCACATCTCTAGGTCCCAGCCCCACATCTATGGGTCCCAGCCCCACATCTCTGGGTCCAGCCCCACATCTCTGGGTCCCAGCCCCACATCTATGGGTCCAGCCCCACATCTCTGGGTCCCAGCCCCA
>JAUNZM010003151.1:0-20856 GCA_033459285.1 Clamator glandarius
CCTTCTCCCCCCTGGTGGTTCCTTCTCCCCCCTGGTGGTTCCTTCTCCCCCCTGGTGGTTCCTTCTCCCCCCCTGGTGGTTCCTTCTCCCCCCCTGGTGGTTCCTTCTCCCCCCTGGTGGTTCCTTCTCCCTCCCTGGTGGTTCCTTCTCCCCCTCCTGGTGGTTCCTTCTCCCCCCTGGTGGTTCCTTCTCCCCCCTGGTGGTTCCTTCTCCCCCCTGGTGGTTCCTTCTCCCTCCCTGGTGGTTCCTTCTCCCTCCCTGGTGGTTCCTTCTCCCCCCCTGGTGGTTCCTTCTCCCCCCTGGTGGTTCCTTCTCCCCCCCTGGTGGTTCCTTCTCCCCCCCTGGTGGTTCCTTCTCCCCCCTGGTGGTTCCTTCTCCCCCCTGGTGGTTCTTCTCCCCCCTGGTGGTTCCTTCTCCCCCCCTGGTGGTTCCTTCTCCCCCCTGGTGGTTCCTTCTCCCCCCCTGGTGGTTCCTTCTCCCCCCTGGTGGTTCCTTCTCCCTCCCTGGTGGTTCCTTCTCCCCCCTGGTGGTTCCTTCTCCCTCCCTGGTGGTTCCTTCTCCCTCCCCTGGTGGTTCCTTCTCCCCCCTGGTGGTTCCTTCTCCCCCTCTGGTGGTTCCTTCTCCCCCCCTGGTGGTTCCTTCTCCCTCCCTGGTGGTTCCTTCTCCCCTCCTGGTGGTTCCTTCTCCCCCCCTGGTGGTTCCTTCTCCCCCCTGGTGGTTCCTTCTCCCCCCTGGTGGTTCCTTCTCCCCCCTGGTGGTTCCTTCTCCCCCCCTGGTGGTTCCTTCTCCCCCCCTGGTGGTTCCTTCTCCCCTCCTGGTGGTTCCTTCTCCCTCCCTGTGGTTCCTTCTCCCTCCCTGGTGGTTCCTTCTCCCCCCTGGTGGTTCCTTCTCCCCCCTGGTGGTTCCTTCTCCCCCCTGGTGGTTCCTTCTCCTCCCTGGTGGTTCCTTCTCCCCCCTGGTGGTTCCTTCTCCCCCCTGGTGGTTCCTTCTCCCCCTCTGGTGGTTCCTTCTCCCCCCCTGGTGGTTCCTTCTCCCTCCTGGTGGTTCCTTCTCCCCCCCTGGTGGTTCCTTCTCCCTCCCTGGTGGTTCCTTCTCCCCCCTGGTGGTTCCTTCTCCCCTCCTGGTGGTTCCTTCTCCCCCCTGGTGGTTCCTTCTCCCTCCTGGTGGTTCCTTCTCCCCTCCTGGTGGTTCCTTCTCCCCCCTGGTGGTTCCTTCTCCCTCCCTGGTGGTTCCTTCTCCCTCCTGGTGGTTCCTTCTCCCCCCTGGTGGTTCCTTCTCCCTCCTGGTGGTTCCTTCTCCCCCCTGGTGGTTCCTTCTCCCCTCCTGGTGGTTCCTTCTCCCCCCTGGTGGTTCCTTCTCCCCCCCTGGTGGTTCCTTCTCCCTCCCTGGTGGTTCCTTCTCCCCCCTGGTGGTTCCTTCTCCCCCCTGGTGGTTCCTTCTCCCCCCTGGTGGTTCCTTCTCCCCCCCTGGTGGTTCCTTCTCCCCCCTGGTGGTTCCTTCTCCCCCCCTGGTGGTTCCTTCTCCCCCCTGGTGGTTCCTTCTCCCCCCTGGTGGTTCCTTCTCCCCCCCTGGTGGTTCCTTCTCCCCTCCTGGTGGTTCCTTCTCCCTCCTGGTGGTTCCTTCTCCCCCCCTGGTGGTTCCTTCTCCCCCCTGGTGGTTCCTTCTCCCTCCCTGGTGGTTCCTTCTCCCCCCCTGGTGGTTCCTTCTCCCCCCTGGTGGTTCCTTCTCCCCTCCTGGTGGTTCCTTCTCCCCTCCTGGTGGTTCCTTCTCCCTCCTGGTGGTTCCTTCTCCCCCCCTGGTGGTTCCTTCTCCCCCCTGGTGGTTCCTTCTCCCCCCCTGGTGGTTCCTTCTCCCCCCTGGTGGTTCCTTCTCTCCTCCCCCTGGTGGTTCCTTCTCCCCCCTGGTGGTTCCTTCTCCCCCCCTGGTGGTTCCTTCTCCCCTCCTGGTGGTTCCTTCTCCCCCCTGGTGGTTCCTTCTCCCCCCCTGGTGGTTCCTTCTCCCCCCCCTGGTGGTTCCTTCTCCCCTCCTGGTGGTTCCTTCTCCCTCCCTGGTGGTTCCTTCTCCCCCCTGGTGGTTCCTTCTCCCCCCCTGGTGGTTCCTTCTCCCCCCTGGTGGTTCCTTCTCCCCCCCTGGTGGTTCCTTCTCCCCCCCTGGTGGTTCCTTCTCCCTCCCTGGTGGTTCCTTCTCCCCCCTGGTGGTTCCTTCTCCCCCCCTGGTGGTTCCTTCTCCCCCCTGGTGGTTCCTTCTCCCCTCCTGGTGGTTCCTTCTCCCTCCTGGTGGTTCCTTCTCCCCCCCTGGTGGTTCCTTCTCCCTCCCTGGTGGTTCCTTCTCCCCCCCTGGTGGTTCCTTCTCCCCCCTGGTGGTTCCTTCTCCCTCCTGGTGGTTCCTTCTCCCTCCCTGGTGGTTCCTTCTCCCCCCTGGTGGTTCCTTCTCCCTCCTGGTGGTTCCTTCTCCCTCCCTGGTGGTTCCTTCTCCCCCCTGGTGGTTCCTTCTCCCCCCTGGTGGTTCCTTCTCCCCCCTGGTGGTTCCTTCTCCCCCCTGGTGGTTCCTTCTCCCTCCTGGTGGTTCCTTCTCCCCCCCTGGTGGTTCCTTCTCCCCCCTGGTGGTTCCTTCTCCCCCCCTGGTGGTTCCTTCTCCCCCCCTGGTGGTTCCTTCTCCCCCCCTGGTGGTTCCTTCTCCCCCCTGGTGGTTCCTTCTCCCCCCCTGGTGGTTCCTTCTCCCCCCCTGGTGGTTCCTTCTCCTCCCCTGGTGGTTCCTTCTCCCCCCTGGTGGTTCCTTCTCCCCCCCTGGTGGTTCCTTCTCCCCCCTGGTGGTTCCTTCTCCCCCCTGGTGGTTCCTTCTCCCTCCCTGGTGGTTCCTTCTCCCCCCCTGGTGGTTCCTTCTCCCCCCCTGGTGGTTCCTTCTCCCCCCTGGTGGTTCCTTCTCCCCCCCTGGTGGTTCCTTCTCCCCCCCTGGTGGTTCCTTCTCCTCCCCTGGTGGTTCCTTCTCCTCCCCTGGTGGTTCCTTCTCCCCCCTGGTGGTTCCTTCTCCCCCCCTGGTGGTTCCTTCTCCTCCCCTGGTGGTTCCTTCTCCCCCCCTGGTGGTTCCTTCTCCCCCCCTGGTGGTTCCTTCTCCTCCCCTGGTGGTTCCTTCTCCCCCTCGGTGGTTCCTTCTCCATCCCTGGTGGTTCCTTCTCCCCCCTGGTGGTTCCTTCTCCCCCCCTGGTGGTTCCTTCTCCCCCCTGGTGGTTCCTTCTCCCTCCTGGTGGTTCCTTCTCCCTCCTGGTGGTTCCTTCTCCCCCCCTGGTGGTTCCTTCTCCCTCCTGGTGGTTCCTTCTCCCCCCCTGGTGGTTCCTTCTCCCCCCCTGGTTGTTCCTTCTCCATCCCTGGTGGTTCCTTCTCCCCCCTGGTGGTTCCTTCTCCCCCCCTGGTGGTTCCTTCTCCCCCCTGGTGGTTCCTTCTCCCCCCTGGTGGTTCCTTCTCCCCCCCTGGTGGTTCCTTCTCCCCCCTGGTGGTTCCTTCTCCCCCCCTGGTGGTTCCTTCTCCCCCCCTGGTGGTTCCTTCTCCTCCCCTGGTGGTTTCTTCTCCTCCCCTGGTGGTTCCTTCTCCCCCCTGGTGGTTCCTTCTCCCCCCTGGTGGTTCCTTCTCCTCCCCTGGTGGTTCCTTCTCCCCCCTGGTGGTTCCTTCTCCCCCCCTGGTGGTTCCTTCTCCTCCCCTGGTGGTTCCTTCTCCCTTCGGTGGTTCCTTCTCCATCCCTGGTGGTTCCTTCTCCCCCCTGGTGGTTCCTTCTCCCCCCCTGGTGGTTCCTTCTCCCCCCTGGTGGTTCCTTCTCCCTCCTGGTGGTTCCTTCTCCCTCCTGGTGGTTCCTTCTCCCCCCCTGGTGGTTCCTTCTCCCTCCTGGTGGTTCCTTCTCCCCCCCTGGTGGTTCCTTCTCCCCCCCTGGTTGTTCCTTCTCCATCCCTGGTGGTTCCTTCTCCCCCCTGGTGGTTCCTTCTCCCCCCCTGGTGGTTCCTTCTCCCCCCTGGTGGTTCCTTCTCCCTCCTGGTGGTTCCTTCTCCCTCCTGGTGGTTCCTTCTCCCCCCCTGGTGGTTCCTTCTCCCTCCTGGTGGTTCCTTCTCCCTCCCTGGTGGTTCCTTCTCCCCCCTGGTGGTTCCTTCTCCCTCCTGGTGGTTCCTTCTCCCTCCCTGGTGGTTCCTTCTCCCCCCTGGTGGTTCCTTCTCCCTCCTGGTGGTTCCTTCTCCCTCCCTGGTGGTTCCTTCTCCCCCCTGGTGGTTCCTTCTCCCCCCTGGTGGTTCCTTCTCCCTCCTGGTGGTTCCTTCTCCCTCCTGGTGGTTCCTTCTCCCCCCCTGGTGGTTCCTTCTCCCCCCTGGTGGTTCCTTCTCCCCCCCTGGTGGTTCCTTCTCCATCCCTGGTGGTTCCTTCTCCCCCCTGGTGGTTCCTTCTCCCCCCCTGGTGGTTCCTTCTCCCCCCTGGTGGTTCCTTCTCCCCCCCTGGTGGTTCCTTCTCCCCCCCTGGTGGTTCCTTCTCCCCCCCTGGTGGTTCCTTCTCCTCCCCTGGTGGTTTCTTCTCCTCCCCTGGTGGTTCCTTCTCCCCCCTGGTGGTTCCTTCTCCCCCCTGGTGGTTCCTTCTCCTCCCCTGGTGGTTCCTTCTCCCTCCTGGTGGTTCCTTCTCCCCCCCTGGTGGTTCCTTCTCCCCCCCTGGTGGTTCCTTCTCCTCCCCTGGTGGTTCCTTCTCCCTTCGGTGGTTCCTTCTCCATCCCTGGTGGATCCCATCCCACCTTCTCCTCTCCTCCCACCTCTCCAGGAAGCCTCGTCGCTCGCACTCGGAGGCTTCGGCTGTTCCCCCGGCCCCCCCGGAATCGCGGCGTCTCCCGCGGAAGGTGGAGTCCCTGGAGAGTCTCTACTTCACCCCCGTCCAGAGCCGCAGCAGGTCCCGCCTGGAGAGCAGCGTCACCTCCTTGGGGGACGCCGACTCCGGCCCCAAAACCCGATCGGCTCGACGCCGAACGACCATCAACATCACCATGACCAAGGTGAGAGGGAGCCGGGCTCCAGGAGGGACCTGCCGGAGCTTTGAGGTCCCTTCCACCTCAATCCATTCCATGATTCCAGGGGAGGTGGATCTGGAGGAGCTTTGAGGTCCCTTCCACCTCAATCCATTCCATGATTCCAGGGGAGGTGGATCTGGAGGAGCTTTGAGGTTCCTTCCACCTCAATCCATTCCATGATTCCAGGGGAGGTGGATCTGGAGGAGCTTTGAGGTCCCTTCCACCTCAATCCATTCCATGATTCCAGGGGAGGTGGATCTGGAGGAGCTTTGAGGTCCCTTCCACCTCAATCCATTCCATGATTCCAGGGGAGGTGGATCTGGAGGAGCTTTGAGATCCCTTCCAACCCAACCCATTCCTTGAGGCCAAGGGAGGTGGATCTGGAGGAGCTTTGAGGTTCCTTCCACCTCAATCCATTCCTTGAGGCCAAGGGAGGTGGATCTGGAGGAGCTTTGAGATCCCTTCCAACCCAACCCATTCCCTGATTCCAAGGGCTGGTTCTCCAACCAGGGAGGTGGATCTGGAGGAGCTTTGAGATCCCTTCCACCTCAATCCATTCCATGATTCCAAGGGCTGTTTCTCCAACCCTGGAGGTAGATCTGGAGGAGCTTTGAGATCCCTTCCACCTCAATCCATTCCATGAGTCCAAGGGCTGGTTCTCCAACCCTGGAGGTGGATCTGGAGGAGCTTTGAGATCCCTTCCAACCCAACCCATTCCCTGATTCCAGGGGAGGTGGATCTGGAGGAGCTTTGAGGTCTCTTCCACCCCAACCCATTCCCTGATTCCAAGAGCTGGTTCTCCAACCAGGGAGGTGGATCTGGAGGAGCTTTGAGATCCCTTCCAACCCAACTCATTCCCTGATTCCAAGGAAGGTGGATCTGGAGGAGCTTTGAGGTTCCTTCCACCTCAATCCATTCCCTGATTCCAAGAGCTGGTTCTCCAACCACTGAGGTGGATCTGGAGGAGCTTTGAGGTCCCTTCCACCTCAGATTATTCCCTGATTCCAAGGGAGGTGGATCTGGAGGAGCTTTGAGGTCTCTTCCACCTCAACCCGTTCCATGATTCTAAGAGCTGGTTCTCCAACCCTAGAGGTGGATCAGGAGGATCTTTGAGGTCCCTGATTCCCTTTTTTTCCTGGTTTCCCCTCCCAGAAACAGCCCGAGGACGTGGACCTCTCGGACTCGTCCTTCTCCAGCCTCCCCGCGGCTCCTCCCGCCCGGACCCTGCGCTCGGCCGCCTCCCGACGCTCCTCGGCCGCCTTCTCGTCCCAGGAGGCCCTGGGGAAGCCGGAGACGTCGTCGCCGCCGGAGAACTCGGCTCTGCTGGGGCTCCCCGGCTACCGGCCGCTCACCAGAAGCTCCTCGAGACGCTTGGAGAGCGGGAGCAGCTCCAGCCTTGGTGGGGCTTGAGGGACCTAGGGGGGCTTTGATGGATCTGCAGGGGCTTTGGGTGGATCTCCAGGGACTTTGGGAGGATCTCCAGGGGCTTTGGGTGGATCTCCAGGGGCTTTGGGTGGATCTGCAGGGGCTTTGATAGATCTACAGGGGCTTTGGGTGGATCTCCAGGGGCTTTGGGTGGATCTCCAGGGGCTTTGGGTGGATCTCCAGGGGCTTTGGTGGATCTACAGAGGCTTTGGGTGGATCTACAGGGGCTTTGGGTGGATCTACAGGGGCTTTGGGAGGATCTAGAGGAGCTTTGGGTGGATCTACAGGGGTTTTGGGTGGATCTACAGGGGATTTGATGGATCTTCAGGGGCTTTGGGTGGATCTACAGGGGCTTTGGGTGGATCTGCAGGGGATTTGGTGGATCTAGAGGGGCTTTGGGTGGATCTCCAGGGGCTTTGAGTGGATCTACAGGGGCTTTAGGTGGATCTCCAGGGGCTTTGGGTGGATCTCCAGGGGCTTTGGGTGGATCTCCAGGGGCTTTGATGGATCTGCAGGGGCTTTGGGTGGATCTGCAGGGGCTTTGGGTGGATCTCCAGGGGCTTTGGGTGGATCTACAGGGGCTTTGGGTGGATCTGCAGGGGCTTTGGGTGGATCTCCAGGGGCTTTGGTGGATCTACAGGGGCTTTGGGTGGATCTACAGGGGCTTTAGGTGGATCTACAGGGGCTTTGTGTGGATCTCCAGGGGCTTTGGGAGGATCTACAGGGGCTTTGGGTGGATCTAGAGGGGCTTTGGGTGGATCTCCAGCGGCTTTAGGTGGATCTCCAGGGGCTTTGGGTGGATCTCCAGGGGCTTTGGGTGGATCTCCAGGGGCTTTGGTGGATCTACAGGGGCTTTGGGAGGATCTAGAGGGGCTTTGGTTGGATCTCCAGGGGCTTTGGGTGGATCTGCAGGGGCTTTGGGTGGATCTCCAGGGGCTTTGGGTGGATCTACAGGGGCTTTGGTGGATCTACAGGGGCTTTAGGTGGATCTAGAGGGGCTTTAGGTGGATCTAGAGGGGCTTTGGGTGGATCTCCAGGGGCTTTGGTTGGATCTACAGGGGCTTTGGTGTATCTAGAGGGGCTTTAGGTGGATCTAGAGGGGCTTTGGGTGGATCTCCAGGGGCTTTGGGTGGATCTCCAGGGGCTTTGGTGGATCTACAGGGGCTTTGGGTGTATCTAGAGGGGCTTTAGGTGGATCTACAGGGGCTTTGGGTGGATCTAGAGGGGCTTTAGGTGGATCTACATGGGTTTAGGTGGATCTACAGGGGCTTTGGGTAGATCTAGAGGGGCTTTGGGTGGATCTCCAGGGGCTTCGAGGATCTAACTAGGCTTTGAGGAGCATCTCCGGAGGCTTTGAGGTGGATCTCCCTGGGCTTCCGAAGGTCCTCATCGTGTTCTCCCGTTGGGCCCAGGTCGGAGCAGCCTCTACCTGGGCTCCTGCCAGGACGAGCCGGAGCTCCTGGACGACTGGAACCGCATCGCGGAGCTTCAGCAGCGCAACCGCGCCTGCCCCCCCCCACCTCAAGACCTGCTACCCCCTGGAGAGCCGCGTAAGGGACCTCAGGGACCTTCTCCCAACGCTTGGATCCTCCCGGAGACCCTCCCGGAGCTGGGAAAGGGTGGTGGGACCCCATAATGACGTCTCCGCGGTGTCTCCTCAGCCTTAGGGACCATCCTGGAGCTGGGAAAGGTTGATGGGGGCTCCATGGAGACGTCTCTGTGGTGTCTCCTCAGCCTCCAAACGCCTCGGGGACCATCCCGGAGCTGGGAAAGGGTGGTGGGTCCCCATAATGACGTCTCCGTGGTGTCTCCTCAGCCTCCAAACCCCTTGGGAACCATCCCAGAGCTGGGAAAGGGTGGTGGGTCCTCATGGAGACGTCTCTGTGGTGTCTCCTCGGCATTAGGGACCATCCCGGAGCTGGGAAAGGGTGGTGGGACCCCATGGAGACGTCTCTGTGGTGTCTTCTCAGCCTTAGGGACCATCCCAGAGCTGAGAAAGGGTGGTGGGTCCTCATGGAGACGTCTCTGTGGTGTCTCCTCAGCCTTGGGGACCATCCCGGAGCTGGGAAAGTTGATGGTTCCTCCATGGAGACATCTCCATGGTGTCTCCTCAGCCTCCAAACCCCTCGGGGACCATCCCGGAGCTGGGAAAGGGTGGTGGGACCCCATGGAGACGTCTCCGTGGTGTCTCCTCAGCCTCGGGGACCATCCCGGAGCTGGAAAGGTTGATGGTTCCTCCATGGAGACGTCTCCATGGTTTCTCCTCAGCCTCCAAACCCCTCGGGGACCATCCCAGAGCTGGGAAAGGGTGGTGGGACCCCATAATGACGTCTCCGTGGTGTCTCCTCAGCCTTGGGGACCATCCCGGAGCTGGGAAAGGGTGGTGGGACCCCATAATGACGTCTCCGTGGTGTCTCCTCAGCCTCGGGGACCATCCCGGAGCTGGGAAAGTTGATGGTTCCTCCATGGAGACGTCTCCGTGGTGTCTCCTCAGCCTCGGGGACCATCCCAGAGCTGGGAAAGGTTGATGGTTCCTCCATGGAGACGTCTCCGTGGTGTCTCCTCAGCCTCCAAACCCCTCGGGGACCATCCCGGAGCTGGGAAAGGGTGGTGGGACCCCATAATGACGTCTCTGGGGTGTCTCCTCAGCCTCAGGGACGATCCTGGAGCTGGGAAAGGGTGGTGGGACCCCATAATGACGTCTCCGTGGTGTCTCCTCAGCCTCGGGGACCATCCCGGAGCTGGGAAAGGGTGGTGGGACCCCATAATAACGTCTCCGGGGTGTCTCCTCAGCCTTCCAGCTCCTTGGGGACCATCACGGACGAGGAGATGAAGACGGGGGACCCCAAGGAGACCTTGCGCCGGGCCAGCATGCAGCCCTCGCAGATCGTGGCCACCAGGAGAAGCACCTTGGCCACCGCCTGGGGCGTCACCACCCGGCAGCAGCGGAAACGCCTCTCGGACGAGACCCACCAGGGCCCCGACACCCCCGAGGTGAGTCCCCATCTTCTCCAGATCTTCTCCTGGAGCTCTCCAGATGTTCTCCAGGAGCCCGGAGGGGATCCCGTCATGGACCTCCTGGAGATCCAGCTCCTTGAATCACGGATCTTCTCCAGATCCTGCTCCTCAGCCCCTGGATCTTCTCCAGATCCTGCTCCTCAGCCCCTGGATCTTCTCCAGATCCTGCTCCTCAGCTCATGGATCTTCTCCAGATCCTGCTCCTCAGCTCATGGATCTTCTCCAGATCCTGCTCCTCAGCTCACAGATCTTCTCCAGATCCTGCTCCTCAGCCCCTGGATCTTCTCCAGATCCTGCTCCTCAGCTCATGGATCTTCTCCAGATCCTGCTCCTCAGCCCCTGGATCTTCTCCAGATCCTGCTCCTCAGCCCCTGGATCTTCTCCAGATCCTGCTCCTCAGCTCATGGATCTTCTCCAGATCCTGCTCCTCAGCTCATGGATCTTCTCCAGATCCTGCTCCTCAGCTCACAGATCTTCTCCAGATCCTGCTCCTCAGCCCCTGGATCTTCTCCAGATCCTGCTCCTCAGCTCATGGATCTTCTCCAGATCCTGCTCCTCAGCCCCTGGATCTTCTCCAGATCCTGCTCCTCAGCCCCTGGATCTTCTCCAGATCCTGCTCCTCAGCTCATGGATCTTCTCCAGATCCTGCTCCTCAGCCCCTGGATCTTCTCCAGATCCTGCTCCTCAGCCCCTGGATCTTCTCCAGATCCTGCTCCTCAGGCTCATGGATCTTCTCCAGATCCTGCTCCTCAGCTCCTGGATCTTCTCCAGATCCTGCTCCTCAGCTTATGGATCTTCTCCAGATCCTGCTCCTCAGCTCATGGATCTTCTCCAGATCCTGCTCCTCAGCTCCTGGATCTTCTCCAGATCCTGCTCCTCAGCTCATGGATCTTCTCCAGATCCTGCTCCTCAGCTCATGGATCTTCTCCAGATCCAGCTCCTCAGCCCCTGGATCTTCTCCAGATCCTGCTCCTCAGCTCATGGATCTTCTCCAGATCCTGCTCCTCAGCCCTGGATCTTCTCCAGATCCTGCTCCTCAGCTCATGGATCTTCTCCAGATCCTGCTCCTCAGCCCCTGGATCTTCTCCAGATCCTGCTCCTCAGCTTATGGATCTTCTCCAGATCCTGCTCCTCAGCTCATGGATCTTCTCCAGATCCTGCTCCTCAGCCCCTGGATCTTCTCCAGATCCTGCTCCTCAGCTCATGGATCTTCTCCAGATCCTGCTCCTCAGCTCCTGGATCTTCTCCAGATCCTGCTCCTCAGCTCATGGATCTTCTCCAGATCCTGCTCCTCAGCCCCTGAATCTTCTCCAGATCCTGCTCCTCAGCCCCTGGATCTTCTCCAGATCCTGCTCCTCAGCCCCTGGATCTTCTCCAGATCCTGCTCCTCAGCTCATGGATCTTCTCCAGATCCTGCTCCTCAGCTCATGGATCTTCTCCAGATCCTGCTCCTCAGTTCATGGATCTTCTCCAGATCCTGCTCCTCAGCCCCTGGATCTTCTCCAGATCCTGCTCCTCAGCTCATGGATCTTCTCCAGATCCTGCTCCCCACCCTCCGGGTCCCAGACGGGACATTCCTGGTGTCCCCTTTTCGGAGAACGATCCCGCTTTTCTCCAGCTGATGATCCAGCTGCTCCCGGACGATGGTCCCTGTTTCTCCTCATGGTCCCATCGCGTCGCTCTCTCCCGTTGGATGGTTCCTCTTCTTTCTCCTGCCGATCCCACCTTCTCCCCTGGCTCCATCCCACCTTCTCCTGCCGATCCCACCTTCTCCCGTGGCTCCATCCCACCTTCTCCTGCCGATCCCACCTCCTCCCGTGGCTCCATCCCACCTTCTCCTGCCGATCCCACCTTCTCCCGTGGCTCCATCCCACCTTCTCCTGCCGATCCCACCTTCTCCCCTGGCTCCATCCCACCTTCTCCTGCCGATCCCACCTTCTCCTGCCGATCCCACCTTCTCCCCTGGCTCCATCCCACCTTCTCCTGCTGATCCCACCTCCTCCCGTGGCTCCATCCCACCTTCTCCTGCTGATCCCACCTCCTCCCGTGGCTCCATCCCACCTTCTCCTGCCGATCCCACCTTCTCCCGTGGCTCCATCCCACCTTCTCCTGCCGATCCCACCTTCTCCTGCTGATCCCACCTCCTCCCGTGGCTCCATCCCACCTTCTCCTGCCGATCCCACCTTCTCCCCTGGCTCCATCCCACCTTCTCCTGCCGATCCCACCTTCTCCCCTGGCTCCATCCCACCTTCTCCTGCTGATCCCACCTCCTCCCGTGGCTCCATCCCACCTTCTCCTGCTGATCCCACCTCCTCCCGTGGCTCCATCCCACCTTCTCCTGCCGATCCCACCTTCTCCCCTGGCTCCATCCCACCTTCTCCTGCCGATCCCACCTTCTCCTGCCGATCCCACCTTGTCCCCTGGCTCCATCCCACCTTCTCCTGCCGATCCCACCTTCTCCCCTGGCTCCATCCCACCTTCTCCTGCCGATCCCACCTCTCCGGTCTCTTTTCCAGCCCAAGAAGCCGACCACCTGCTTCCCGCGGCCCCAAACCCCCCGAGATCGCTCCGAGCGCCGGAGAAGCGACCAGCCGGCTCCTTCCAAACCGGTGAGAAAGGCGCAAGGAGCACCCTGGCCTGGGCCGGGGTGGGATGGGCTGGAGAAGCTCCTCTCCCACCTCCGTCCTCACCCTTCCCACCTCCTCCGTAGGCCGAGAGGCGCCAATCCATGGCCTTCAGCATCCTCAACACCCCCAAAAAGCTCGGGAACAGCTTGTTGCGCCGAGCGGCCGCTCGGAAGAACCCCCCCAAGTCTTCTCCTCGACGCTCGCCGCGAGGAGCCACCGGCAAGACCCCTCGGAGCAAGGTAGGTGACACCGAGCGGTCCTGGCGGCTTCCAAAACCACCTCCGGGGAAGGGTGGGGTGGGGGGGGGGGAGAGATCCGGAGCTTCTCGGGGCTTCCGTGGTGGGATCTCAAGCTTCCCGTGGTGGGATCTGGAGCTTCCTAAGCTCCTCAAGCAGGATCTGGACCCTTCTCCAGCTCCCGTGGTTGGATCTCAAGCATCTTGTGGCTCCCGTGGTGGGATCCGGAGCTTCTCAGGGCTCCCTGGTGGCATCTCAAGCTTCCCGTGGTGGGATCTGGAGCTTCCTAAGCTCCTCAAGCAGGATCTGGACTCTGCTCCAGGTCCCGTGGTTGGATCTCAAGCATCTTGGGGCTCCATGGTGGCATCTCAAGCTTCCCGTGGTGGGATCTGGAGCTTCCTGAGCTCCTCAAGCAGGATCTGGACCCTTCTCCAGCTCCCGTGGTTGGATCTCAAGCATCTTGGGGCTCCATGGTGGCATCTCAAGCTTCCCGTGGTGGGATCTGGAGCTTCCTAAGCTCCTCAAGCAGGATCTGGACTCTGCTCCAGGTCCCGTGGTTGGATCTCAAGCATCTTGGGGCTCCATGGTGGCATCTCAAGCTTCCCGTGGTGGGATCTGGAGCTTCCTAAGCTCCTCAAGCAGGATCTGGACCCTTCTCCAGCTCCCGTGGTTGGATCTCAAGCATCTTGGGGCTCCATGGTGGCATCTCAAGCTTCCCGTGGTGGGATCTGGAGCTTCCTAAGCTCCTCAAGCAGGATCTGGACTCTGCTCCAGGTCCCGTGGTTGGATCTCAAGCATCTTGGGGCTCCATGGTGGCATCTCAAGCTTCCCGTGGTGGGATCTGGAGCTTCCTAAGCTCCTCAAGCAGGATCTGGACCCTTCTCCAGCTCCCGTGGTTGGATCTCAAGCATCTTGGGGCTCCATGGTGGCATCTCAAGCTTCCCGTGGTGGGATCTGGAGCTTCCTAAGCTCCTCAAGCAGGATCTGGACTCTGCTCCAGGTCCCGTGGTTGGATCTCAAGCATCTTGGGGCTCCATGGTGGCATCTCAAGCTTCCCGTGGTGGGATCTGGAGCTTCCTAAGCACCTCAAGCAGGATCTGGACCCTTCTCCAGCTCCCGTGGTTGGATCTCAAGCATCTTGGGGCTCCATGGTGGCATCTCAAGCTTCCCGTGGTGGGATCTGGAGCTTCCTGAGCTCCTCAAGCAGGATCTGGACTCTGCTCCAGGTCCCGTGGTTGGATCTCAAGCATCTTGGGGCTCCATGGTGGCATCTCAAGCTTCCCGTGGTGGGATCTGGAGCTTCCTAAGCACCTCAAGCAGGATCTGGACCCTTCTCCAGCTCCCGTGGTTGGATCTCAAGCATCTTGGGGCTCCATGGTGGCATCTCAAGCTTCCCGTGGTGGGATCTGGAGCTTCCTGAGCTCCTCAAGCAGGATCTGGACTCTGCTCCAGCTCCCGTGGTTGGATCTCAAGCATCTTGTGGCTCCCATGGTGGGATCTTGAGCTTCTCAGGGCTCCCTGGTGGGATCTCAGGCTTCCAGTGGTGGGATCTGGAGCTTCCTGAGCTCCTCAAGGAGGTTCTCGACCCTCTTCCAGATCCCGTGGTGGGATCTCAGGCTTCCCGTGGTGGGATCTGGAGCTTCCTGAGCTCCTCAAGGAGGTTCTCGACCCTCTTCCAGATCCCGTGGTGGGATCTCAAGCTTCCCGTGGTGGGATTTGGAGCTTCCTGAGCTCCTCAAGGAGGTTCTGGACTCTGCTCCAGCTCCCGTGGTTGGATCTCAAGCATCTTGTGGCTCCCGTGGTGGGATCTGGAGCTTCTCAGGGCTCCCTGGTGGCATCTCAAGCTTCCCGTGGTGGGATCTGGAGCTTCCTGAGCTCCTCAAGCAGGATCTGGACCCTTCTCCAGCTCCCGTGGTTGGATCTCAAGCATCTTGGGGCTCCATGGTGGCATCTCAAGCTTCCCGTGGTGGGATCTGGAGCTTCCTGAGCTCCTCAAGCAGGATCTGGACTCTGCTCCAGCTCCCCTGGTTGGATCTCAAGCATCTTGGGGCTCCATGGTGGCATCTCAAGCTTCCCGTGGTGGGATCTGGAGCTTCCTGAGCTCCTCAAGCAGGATCTGGACCCTTCTCCAGCTCCCGTGGTTGGATCTCAAGCATCTTGTGGCTCCCATGGTGGGATCTTGAGCTTCTCAGGGCTCCCTGGTGGGATCTCAGGCTTCCAGTGGTGGGATCTGGAGCTTCCTGAGCTCCTCAAGGAGGTTCTCGACCCTCTTCCAGATCCCGTGGTGGGATCTCAGGCTTCCCGTGGTGGGATCTGGAGCTTCCTGAGCTCCTCAAGGAGGTTCTCGACCCTCTTCCAGATCCCGTGGTGGGATCTCAAGCTTCCCGTGGTGGGATCTGGAGCTTCCTGAGCTCCTCAAGGAGGTTCTGGACTCTGCTCCAGCTCCCGTGGTTGGATCTCAAGCATCTTGTGGCTCCCGTGGTGGGATCTGGAGCTTCTCAGGGCTCCCTGGTGGCATCTCAAGCTTCCTGTGGTGGGATCTGGAGCTTCCTGAGCCCCTCAAGCAGGTCCTTGACCCTCCTCCAGCTCCTGTGATGGGATCCCAAGCCCCTCATGTCTCCCGTGGTGGGATCTGAAGCCTCTTGTGGCTCCCGTGGTGGGATCTGGAGCTTCCTAAGCTCCTCAAGGAGGTTCTCGACCCTCTTCCAGCTCCCATGGTGGGATCTGAAGCCTCTTGTGGCTCCTGTGGTGGGATCTCAGGCTTCTTATGGTGGGATCTGGAGCTTCCTAAGCTCCTCAAGCAGGATCTTGACCCTCCTCCAGCTCCTGTGATGGGATCCCAAGCCCCTCATGTCTCCCGTGGTGGGATCTGAAGCCTCTTGTGGCTCCCGTGGTGGGATCTGGAGCTTCCTAAGCTCCTCAAGGAGGTTCTCGACCCTCTTCCAGCTCCCATGGTGGGATCTGAAGCCTCTTGTGGCTCCTGTGGTGGGATCTCAGGCTTCTTATGGTGGGATCTGGAGCTTCCTAAGCTCCTCAAGCAGGATCTTGACCCTCCTCCAGCTCCCGTGGTTGGATCTCAAGCATCTTGTGGCTCCCGTGGTGGGATCTGGAGCTTCTCAGGGCTCCCTGGTGGCATCTCAAGCTTCCCGTGGTGGGATCTGGAGCTTCCTGAGCTCCTCAGGCAGGATCTGGACCCTCCTCCAGCTCCCGTGGTGGGATTCCAAGCATCTCGTGGCTCCCAGGTCCCTTCCACCCCAACCCCTTACACGACTCCATGATCCCGTGGTGGGATCTCAGGCTTCCGGTGGTGGGATCTGGAGCTTCCTGAGCTCCTCAAGCAGGATCTGGACTCTACTCCAGCTCCCGTGGTGGGATTCTCACGCTTCCTGTGGCTCCTATGGTGGGATCTTGAGCTTCCTGAGCTCCTCAAGGAGGTTCTCGACCCTCTTCCAGATCCCGTGGTGGGATCTCAGGCTTCCCGTGGTGGGATCTGGAGCTTCCTGAGCTCCTCAAGCAGGATCTGGACTCTGCTCCAGCTCCCGTGGTTGGATCTCAAGCATCTTGTGGCTCCCGTGGTGGGATCTGGAGCTTCTCAGGGCTCCCTGGTGGCATCTCAAGCTCCCTGTGGTGGGATCTGGAGCTTCCTGAGCCCCTCAAGCAGGTCCTTGACCCTCCTCCAGCTCCTGTGATGGGATCCCAAGCCCCTCATGTCTCCCGTGGTGGGATCTGAAGCCTCTTGTGGCTCCCGTGGTGGGATCTGGAGCTTCCTAAGCTCCTCAAGGAGGTTCTCGACCCTCTTCCAGCTCCCATGGTGGGATCTGAAGCCTCTTGTGGCTCCTGTGGTGGGATCTCAGGCTTCTTATGGTGGGATCTGGAGCTTCCTAAGCTCCTCAAGCAGGATCTGGACCCTTCTCCAGCTCCCGTGGTTGGATCTCAAGCATCTTGTGGCTCCCGTGGTGGGATCTGGAGCTTCTCAGGGCTCCCTGGTGGGATCTCAAGCTTCCCATGGTGGGATCTGGAGCTTCCTGAGCTCCTCAAGCAGGATCTTGACCCTCTTCCAGCTCTCATGGTGGGATCCCAAGCCCTTCATGTCTCCCTTGGTGGGATCCCGAGCTTCTCGGGGCTCCCATGGTGGGATCTGGAGCTTCCTAAGCTCCTCAAGGAGGTTCTCGACCCTCTTCCAGATCCCGTGGTGGGATCTCAGGCTTCCGGTGGTGGGATCTGGAGCTTCCTGAGCTCCTCAAGCAGGATCTGGACTCTACTCCAGCTCCCGTGGTGGGATTCTCACGCTTCCTGTGGCTCCTATGGTGGGATCTTGAGCTTCCTGAGCTCCTCAAGGAGGTTCTCGACCCTCTTCCAGATCCCGTGGTGGGATCTCAGGCTTCCCGTGGTGGGATCTGGAGCTTCCTGAGCTCCTCAAGCAGGATCTGGACTCTGCTCCAGCTCCCGTGGTTGGATCTCAAGCATCTTGTGGCTCCCGTGGTGGGATCTGGAGCTTCTCAGGGCTCCCTGGTGGCATCTCAAGCTTCCTGTGGTGGGATCTGGAGCTTCCTGAGCCCCTCAAGCAGGTCCTTGACCCTCCTCCAGCTCCTGTGATGGGATCCCAAGCCCCTCATGTCTCCCGTGGTGGGATCTGAAGCCTCTTGTGGCTCCCGTGGTGGGATCTGGAGCTTCCTGAGCTTCTCAAGGAGGTTCTCGACCCTCTTCCAGCTCCCGTGGTGGGATCTGAAGCCTCTTGTGGCTCCCGTGGTGGCATCTCAAGCTTCCTGTGGTGGGATCTGGAGCTTCCTGAGCCCCTCAAGCAGGTCCTTGACCCTCCTCCAGCTCCTGTGATGGGATCCCAAGCCCCTCATGTCTCCCGTGGTGGGATCTGAAGCCTCTTGTGGCTCCCGTGGTGGGATCTGGAGCTTCCTAAGCTCCTCAAGGAGGTTCTCGACCCTCTTCCAGCTCCCATGGTGGGATCTGAAGCCTCTTGTGGCTCCTGTGGTGGGATCTCAGGCTTCTTATGGTGGGATCTGGAGCTTCCTAAGCTCCTCAAGCAGGATCTGGACCCTTCTCCAGCTCCCGTGGTTGGATCTCAAGCATCTTGTGGCTCCCGTGGTGGGATCTGGAGCTTCTCAGGGCTCCCTGGTGGGATCTCAAGCTTCCCATGGTGGGATCTGGAGCTTCCTGAGCTCCTCAAGCAGGATCTGGACCCTCTTCCAGCTCTCATGGTGGGATCCCAAGCCCTTCATGTCTCCCTTGGTGGGATCCCGAGCTTCTCGGGGCTCCCATGGTGGGATCTGGAGCTTCCTAAGCTCCTCAAGGAGGTTCTCGACCCTCTTCCAGATCCCGTGGTGGGATCTCAGGCTTCCGGTGGTGGGATCTGGAGCTTCCTGAGCTCCTCAAGCAGGATCTGGACTCTACTCCAGCTCCCGTGGTGGGATTCTCACGCTTCCTGTGGCTCCTATGGTGGGATCTTGAGCTTCCTGAGCTCCTCAAGGAGGTTCTCGACCCTCTTCCAGATCCCGTGGTGGGATCTCAGGCTTCCCGTGGTGGGATCTGGAGCTTCCTGAGCTCCTCAAGCAGGATCTGGACTCTGCTCCAGCTCCCGTGGTGGGATCTCAAGCATCTTGTGGCTCCCGTGGTGGGATCTGGAGCTTCTCAGGGCTCCCTGGTGGCATCTCAAGCTTCCTGTGGTGGGATCTGGAGCTTCCTGAGCCCCTCAAGCAGGTCCTTGACCCTCCTCCAGCTCCTGTGATGGGATCCCAAGCCCCTCATGTCTCCCGTGGTGGGATCTGAAGCCTCTTGTGGCTCCCGTGGTGGGATCTGGAGCTTCCTAAGCTCCTCAAGGAGGTTCTCGACCCTCTTCCAGCTCCCATGGTGGGATCTGAAGCCTCTTGGGGCTCCTGTGGTGGGATCTCAGGCTTCTTATGGTGGGATCTGGAGCTTCCTAAGCTCCTCAAGCAGGATCTGGACCCTCCTCCAGCTCCCGTGGTTGGATCTCAAGCATCTTGTGGCTCCCGTGGTGGGATCTGGAGCTTCTCAGGGCTCCCTGGTGGCATCTCAAGCTTCCTGTGGTGGGATCTGGAGCTTCCTGAGCCTCTCAAGCAGGTCCTTGACCCTCCTCCAGCTCCTGTGATGGGATCCCAAGCCCCTCATGTCTCCCGTGGTGGGATCTGAAGCCTCTTGTGGCTCCCGTGGTGGGATCTGGAGCTTCCTAAGCTCCTCAAGGAGGTTCTCGACCCTCTTCCAGCTCCCATGGTGGGATCTGAAGCCTCTTGTGGCTCCTGTGGTGGGATCTCAGGCTTCTTATGGTGGGATCTGGAGCTTCCTAAGCTCCTCAAGCAGGATCTGGACCCTTCTCCAGCTCCCGTGGTTGGATCTCAAGCATCTTGTGGCTCCCGTGGTGGGATCTGGAGCTTCTCAGGGCTCCCTGGTGGGATCTCAGGCTTCCCGTGGTGGGATCTGGAGCTTCCTGAGCTCCTCAAGCAGGATCTTGACCCTCTTCCAGCTCTCATGGTGGGATCCCAAGCCCTTCATGTCTCCCTTGGTGGGATCCCGAGCTTCTCGGGGCTCCCATGGTGGGATCTGGAGCTTCCTAAGCTCCTCAAGGAGGTTCTCGACCCTCTTCCAGATCCTGTGGTGGGATCTCAGGCATCTTGTGGCTCCCTTGGTGGGATCCGGAGCTTCTCAGGGCTCCCTGGTGGCATCTCAAGCTTCCCGTGGTGGGATCTGGAGCTTCCTGAGCTCCTCAGGCAGGATCTGGACCCTTCTCCAGCTCCCGTGGTGGGATCCCAAGCATCTTATGGCTCCCATGGTGGGATCTGGAGCTTCCTGAGCTCCTCAAGCAGGATCTGGACTCTGCTCCAGCTCCCGTGGTTGGATCTCAAGCATCTTATGGCTCCCATGGTGGGATCTGGAGCTTCCTGAGCTCCTCAGGCAGGATCTGGACCCTCCTCCAGCTCCCGTGGTGGGATCCCAAGCATCTCGTGGCTCCCAGGTCCCTTCCACCCCAACCCCTTCCACGACTCCATGATCCCACAGCTCCCGGGGCTCATCCCGACCCCCTCCGAGGTGTTTGAGGGACACGAGAGAGGAAGCTCGTGACCCTCCCGAGGGCCTGGGTGGCCTTGTCCCCACGGTTGGAGGTGACCCTGACCCCTCTGGACCATCCGAGGTGGCCCCGAGGTCCCCGTTGTCCCCACGCTGTGGTCACCACCATCTCCTCTCTCTCTCCTCCAGGGTGGCCTCCGAGGACACAAAGACACCAAATTCTGAGGTGGCTTCACCCCGGGGTCTCCTCCTCGTCCCCACGAGGTGACCCAGACGAGGCCACCAGCCCTGGGGACACTTCCCAGGACCCCCCCCCCCCCACTCCCCACCCCTTGGGCTGCTGGAACCCCCCGAAGCATCTCCAGGTTCTCCTGAGCATCTCGAGGTTCTCCTGAGCATCTCCAGGTTCTCCTGAGCATCTCCAGGTTCTCCTGAGCATCTCCAGGTTCTCCTGAGCATCCCCAGGACCCCCCAGCGTCACCGAGTTCCCCCCCCCCCCCCCGAGGGGACTTTGCAGCCCAGGGTTGGGGACCGAGGGGACACGGTGGCCCCGAGGTGGCCCCCAGGTGCCATTTTTAAAACCTTTCTACTTGTAAATAAATTGTATTTTTCTCCTGCTTTCGGTGGCCACGCTCGGTTCCTCCCGAGAAGCTTCGGAAGCCGCAGGTGGTGGGACCTCCCGGGGGCTTACGTGTCACCTCCCTGGGACCTTCCCGGGGGACCCTGAAGCCGGAAGGTGGCTCCTCGTGTCCCTCAGGAGGAGGTTCCTGGGGTTCCTCCCGCTTCCCAGCAGGAGCTCGCGTGAACTTCCACCTCGGAGGCTTCGAAGGGGACTTGGGCAGACGGGGCAGGAGATCCAGGACGCGGGAGAAGCTCCCGAGGAGGGAGACGGAGACCGGGAGGCAACGGAGACGTCGTCTTCTCCGCAGCGGGAAGCGTGGCCGGGAAGGAGATCCAGGGGGAACCGGCCTGGAGGGAGGGAAGAGGAGGGGTGCTTGAGGTTGTCTCCAAGCAGCGAGGGAAAGCTCCGAGGCCTCCCGAGCTTCCCGAAGGATCCAGCCCCGAGCGATCCAGCCCAGAAGGACCCGTCCCAGAGGTCCCAGCAGGATCCAGCCCAGAAGGATCCAGCCCAGAGGTCCCAGTAGGATCCAGCCCAGAGGCTCTGTCTGAGATGGATCCATCCCAGAAGGACCCGTCCCAGAGGTCCCAGCAGGATCCAACCCTGAAGGATCCAGCCCAGAGGTCCCAGATGGATCCGTCCCAGATGGATCCGTCCCAGATGGATCCGTCCCAGAAGGACCCGTCCCAGAGATCCCAGATGGATCCATCCCAGAGGTCCCAGCAGGATCCATCCCTGAAGGACCCATCCCAGAGGTCCCAGCAGGATCCATCCCTGAAGGACCCGTCCCAGAGGTCCCAGAAGGACCCGTCCCAGAGATCCCAGATGGATCCATCCCAGAGATCCCAGCAGGATCCATCCCTGAAGGATC
>JAUNZM010003152.1:0-15990 GCA_033459285.1 Clamator glandarius
TCTTGGTTTTTCGGGGTTTTTTTTTTTTTAAAGAGAAAAAGAAATAAAAGAGAAAATGAGGGTTTCTGGAAGAAGTTGATTTAAAAAAATGAAGTTTGGAGGTGATGGGGCGGGGAGAGAGGGATGCAGGGAGGGATACGGGGATACAGGGAGGGACGCGGGGATGCAGGGATGGATGTGGGGATGCAGGGATACAGGGATGTGGGGATGGAGGCAGGGATGGATACAGGGATGGATGCAGGGATGGATACAGGGATGCAGGGATGGATGCAGGGATGCAGGGATGGAGGCAGGGATGCAGGGATGTGGGGATGGAGGCAGGGATGGATGCAGGGATGCAGGGATGGATGCAGGGATGGATACAGGGATAGATACAGGGATGTGGGGATGGATACAGGGATGCAGGGATGGATGCAGGGATGTGGGGATGGAGGCAGGGATAGATGCAGGGATAGATGCAGGGATAGATGCAGGGATGCAGGGATGGAGGCAGGGATAGATGCAGGGATGCAGGGATGGATGCAGGGATGGATACAGGGATAGATACAGGGATGTGGGGATGGATACAGGGATGCAGGGATGGATACAGGGATAGATACAGGGATGCAGGGATGGATGCAGGGATGCAGGAATGGATGCAGGGATGGATACAGGGATAGATACAGGGATAGATACAGGGATGTGGGGATGGATACAGGGATGCAGGGATGGATACAGGGATAGATACAGGGATGCAGGGATGGATGCAGGGATGTGGGGATGGAGGCAGGGATAGATGCAGGGATAGATGCAGGGATGCAGGGATGGATGCAGGGATGGATACAGGGATAGATACAGGGATGCAGGGATGGATGCAGGGATGGATACAGGGATAGATACAGGGATGCAGGGATGGATGCAGGGATGGATACAGGGATAGATACAGGGATGGATACAGGGATAGATACAGGGATGCAGGGATGGATGCAGGGATGGATACAGGGATAGATACAGGGATGTGCGGATGGATACAGGGATGCAGGGATGGATACAGGGATAGATACAGGGATGCAGGGATGGATGCAGGGATGTGGGGATGGAGGCAGGGATAGATGCAGGGATAGATGCAGGGATGCAGGAATGGATGCAGGGATGGATACAGGGATAGATACAGGGATGTGGGGATGGATACAGGGATGCAGGGATGGATACAGGGATAGATACAGGGATGCAGGGATGGATGCAGGGATGTGGGGATGGAGGCAGGGATAGATGCAGGGATGCAGGGATGGATGCAGGGATGGATACAGGGATAGATACAGGGATAGATACAGGGATGCAGGGATGGATGCAGGGATGGATACAGGGATAGATACAGGGATGTGCGGATGGATACAGGGATGCAGGGATGGATACAGGGATAGATACAGGGATGCAGGGATGGATGCAGGGATGGATACAGGGATAGATACAGGGATGTGCGGATGGATACAGGGATGCAGGGATGGATACAGGGATAGATACAGGGATGCAGGGATGGATGCAGGGATGCAGGGATGGATGCAGGGATAGATACAGGGGTGCAGGGATGGATGCAGGGATGGATACAGGGATAGGTACAGGGATGCAGGAATAGATACAGGGATGCAGGGATGGATGCAGGGATAGATACAGGGATGCAGGGATGGATGCAGAGATGCAGGGATGTGGGGATGGAGGCAAGGATGGATGCAGGGATAGATACAGGGATGCACGGATGGATGCAGGGATGGATCCAGGGATAGATAACAGGGATGCAGGGATGGATGCACGGATGTGGGTATGGATGCAGGGATGCAGGGATGGATGTAGGAATAGATGCAGGGATGCAGGGACAGATACAGGGATGCAGGGATCCAGGGATAGATACAGGGATGCAGGGATGGATGCAGGGATGCAGGGATGGATGTAGGAATAGATGCAGGGATGCAGGGATGGATGCAGGGATGGATGCAGGGATGCAGGGACAGATACAGGGATGCAGGGATGGATGCAGGGATGGATGCAGAGATGCAGGGATCTGGGGATGGATGCAGGGATGCAGGGATGGATGTAGGAATAGATGCAGGGATGCAGGGATGGATGCAGGGATGGATGCAGGGATGTGGGGATGGATGCAGGGATGGAGTCAGGGCCAGAGGGGCAGGACGTGGGGACCAAGGGGGGGGGCAGAAGATAAAGAAAAGGGGGGGACACGATGGGGGGGCAGGGAACGGGGGTCAGGGTGCGCTGGACCCCCCCCCTCATTCCCTTGCACCCCATAATAGTTCGGGGGGCCGACCTTAGGGGCTCGCAGGTGCTGTTTTAAGGGGGAGGGTCAATACAAGCCTTACTAAAAAACAGTGAAATAAACCCAAAACGTGTGATTTTTTTTTTTGGGGGGGGGGGGTGGAGGGAAGAGGGAGAACCCTAGGAGCCCCCCAAATCATCTCCCCCCCCCAAAGCAGCTTTATTGAGACACTAATGTGATCCCCCGCCCCCCTAAAACTGGGGGAGGGCTGATCCTGCGGGACCCCTCCCTAATTCCTACACTCCCCCTCTACAGTGGGGGCTCAGCAGGAGGGTGGGGGGGTCGGGGTGGGGGGATCTCCACCTCGGGGGGGTCCGGGGTGGTGGTCCCCTCTTTGGGGGGGTTTTGAGAGGGGATCTCCTCCTCGGGGGGGTCCTGGGACCCCCTCCTGGAGGGGGGTTGGCGGGGGTCCTCCTCTTTGAGGGGGTCCGGGTGGGGTTCCTCCTCCTCTGGGGGGTCCTGGGGAGCCTCTGGGGGGGCGCTGAGGGTCGGGGGGGGCTGCGTGGGGGGGTCCCAGGGGAAGGTGACCCCCAGCCCCTCCATGCGCTCCCGGTAGACGCGGTCGAAGTGAGCGCTTTGCTCCGGGGTCAGATGGTTCTTCCAGTCCCCGGAGATCCCTGGGGGGTGGGAAGCGATTGTGACACCCCCTGGGACCCCTGTCCCCATCCCCATGTCCCCATCCCCATGTCCCCATGTCCTCAACCATGTCCCCATCCCCATATCCCGTGTCCCTGTCCCCGTGTCCCCATGTCCTCATGTCCACATCCCCATCCCCACATCCCTGCGTCCCTATCCCCATGTCTCCATCCCTGGGTCTCCATGTCCCCATCCCCTTGTCCATGTCCCCATCCCCTCATCCCCTTGTCCTCATCTTTGTCCCCATCCCCACATCCCCATGTTCACATGTCCCCATCCCCTCGTCCCCTTGTCCTCATCCTTGCCCCTATCCATGTCCCCATCCATGTCCCCATCCCCACATCTCGTGTCCCTGTCCCCATGTCCCGGTCCCCATCCATGTCCCCGTCCCTATGTCCCTATACCCACATCCCCATGTCCCCAGCCCCATATCCCCTTGTCTCCATCCCTATCCCCATCCATGTCCCCAACCTCATGTCATCATCCCAGTGTCCCCATGTCCCCACCCCCATGTCCCCACTCCCACATCCATGTCCCCATGTCCCTGTCTCCATGTCCCCATCCCACTTTCCCCATGTCCCCTTGTCCCCATCGCTGTCCCCAACCCCACAACCCCTTGTCCTCATCTTCATCCTCATCCTTCTCCCCATCCCTGTCCCCAACCCCATATCCCATGTCCCTGTCCCCATGTCCCCATGTCCTGACGTCCCCATCTCCATGACCCCATCACCACATCCCTGGGTCTCTGTGTCCCTGTGTCCCTGTCCCCATGTCCCCATTCCTATCCCTGTCCCCATCCCCAAATTCACTTGTCCCAATTCCTGTCCCCACCCATGTCCCCACGTCCCCATCTTTGTCCCTGTGTCCCTGTCCCCACGTGCTCACGTCCCTACATCTCGTGTCCCCGTGTCCCTATGTCCCCATGTCCCCAAGGTTCCCATGTCCCTAACATCCCCCATGTCCCCTTCTCCACATCCCCATGTCCTTGTCCCCATCCCTGTCCCCATCCCCATATCTCGTGTCCCTATGTCCCCTTGTCCCCATCCCTGTCCCCATCCCCATATCTCGTGTCCCTATGTCCCCTTGTCCCCATCCCTGTCCCCATCCCCATATCTCGTGTCCCTATGTCCCCTTGTCCCCATCCTTGTCCCCATCCCCATATCTCGTGTCCCCTTGCCCCCATCCCTGTCCCCATCCCCATATCTCGTGTCCCTATATCCCCTTGTCCCCATCCCTGTCCCCATCCCCATACCTTGTGTCCCTATGTCCCCATCCCTGTCCCCATCCCCATATCTCATGTCCCCTTGCCCCCATCCCTGTCTCCATCCTCATACCTCGTGTCCCTATGTCCCCATCCCTGTCCCCATCCCCATACCTCGTGTCCCTATGTCCCCTTGTCCTCATCCCTGTCCCCATCCCCATACCTCGTGTTCCTATATCCCCCTGTCCCCATCCCTGTCCCCATCCCCATACCTCGTGTCCCTATGTCCCCTTGTCCCCATGCCCATACCTCGTGTCCCTACGCCCCCTTGCCCCCGTCCCTGTCCCCACGTCCCCGTGTCCCCTTGTCCCCACCCTTGCGCAGGAAGGGCCCCCGGCGCAGGTCGAGGATGAAGAGGGGCGAGAGGCTGAAGTTGCTCATGCGGTTCTGGCTCATGGCGGAGAAGGAGGCGTTGGCCACCACCGCGTCCAGCGCCCCCGCGCTCAGCTCCCGGCCCAGGAACGCGCACAGGCGCTCCACGCAGCCACGCAGGTCCTGGGGACATGGGGACACGGGGGACATCAGGGGACACGGGGGGCATGGGGGACATCAGAGACACCGGGGGGCATGGGGGACATCAGGGGACATGGAGACATCAGGGACACCAGGGGACATGGGGGACATCAGAGACATGGGGACATGGAGGACATCAGGAGACACGGGGGGCATGGGGGACATCAGAGACACCGGGGGGCATGGGGGACATCAGGGGACATGGAGACATCAGGGACACCAGGGGACATGGGGGACATCAGAGACATGGGGACATGGAGGACATCAGGGGACACGAGGGGCATGGGGGACATCAGGGGACACGGGGGGCATGGGGGACATCAGAGACAAGGGGACATGGAGGACATCAGGGGACACGAGGGGCATGGGGGACATCAGGGAACATGGGGGGCATGGGGGACATCAGGGGACATCAGAGACACTGGGGGGCATGGAGGACATCAGAGACATGGGGACATGGAGGACATCAGGGGACACGAGGGGCATGGGGGACATCAGGGGACATGGGGGGCATGGGGGACATCAGGGACATGGAGACATCATGGACACCAGGGGACATGAGGACATGGGGAACATCAGGGAACATGGGGGGCATGGGGGACACCAGGGGACATGGGGGACATCAGAGACATGGGGATATGGGGGATATCAAGGGACATGGGGACATGAGGGACATCAGGGGACAGGGGAAGATGGGGGACATCAAGGGACATGAGGGACAATAGGGCACATGGGGGACATGGGGACATCAGGGACACCAGGGACACTGGGGGACATGAGGGACAATAGGGGACATGGGGACATTGGGGAAATGGGTACAGGGGGACACGGGGGACAGGGGACACAGGGACAAGGGGGCATGGGGACATGGGGACATGCGGGCATGGGGACATGGGACAGGGGGACGGGGAACATGGGACATTGGGGGACATGGGGAAAAGGAGACA
Source organism: Clamator glandarius (assembly GCA_033459285.1). Lineage (NCBI taxonomy): Eukaryota > Metazoa > Chordata > Aves > Cuculiformes > Cuculidae > Clamator > Clamator glandarius. The sequence continues at coordinate 5,666 of JAUNZM010003152.1, forward strand.
AGGGGGACATGGGGACAGGGGAACAGGGGGACAGGGAGACAGGGAGACAGGGGGACATGGGGACAGGGGGACAGGGGGACAGGGGGACAGGGGGAGAGGGGTCACCTGCTGCAGCTCCTCGTAGCTGATGCAGAGGAAATTGTGGGTCCCGCGCAGGCTGAGCCACCCCCGGACGTGCTCGAACCACGAGCCGAAGGGCACTGGGGGCACCCGTCAGACCCACCGCGACCCACAGGGACCCCGAGACACCCCACAGACACCCCATGGCACCCCACGACACCCCATGGCACCCCATAGACACCCCATGGCACCCCACGACACCCCATGGCACCCCATAGACACCCCATGGCACCCCACAGACACCCCATGGCACCCCATGGCACCCCATGGCACCCCACAGACACCCCATGGCACCCCATAGACACCCCATGGCACCCCATGGCACCCCACAGACACCCCATAGCACCCCACAGACACCCCATGGCACCCCATGGCACCCCACAGGCACCCCATGGCACCCCACAGACACCCCATGGCACCCCATAGCACCCCAATGCACCCCATAGCACCCCACAGACACCCCGTAGACACCCCATGGCACCCCACAGACACCCCATGGCACCCCGTAGACACCCCATAGCACCCCATCACACCCCACAGACACCCCATAGACACCCCATGGCACCCCATCACACCCCATCACACCCCATCACACCCCACAGACACCCCATGGCACCCCATGGCACCCCGTAGACACCCCATGGCACCCCATCACACCCCATCACACCCCACAGACACCCCATAGACACCCCATGGCACCCCATCACACCCCATCACACCCCATCACACCCCACAGACACCCCGTAGACACCCCATGACACCCCATCACACCCCACAGACACCCCATGGCACCCCATGGCACCCCGTAGACACCCCATGGCACCCCATCACACCCCATCACACCCCACAGACACCCCATAGACACCCCATGGCACCCCATCACACCCCATCACACCCCATCACACCCCACAGACACCCCGTAGACACCCCATCACACCCCATCACACCCCACAGACACCCCATGGCACCCCAATGGCACCCCATCACACCCCATCACACCCCACAGACACCCCATAGACACCCCATGGCACCCCATGGCACCCCACAGACACCCCATGGCACCCCATCACACCCCATCACACCCCACAGACACCCCATAGACACCCCATAGACACCTCATAGCACCCCACAGACACCCCATAGACACCTCATAGCACCCCACAGACACCCCATAGACACCCCATGGCACCCCATGGCACCCCACAGACACCCCATGGCACCCCATGGCACCCCATCACACCCTACAGACACCCCATAGACACCCCATGGCACCCCATCACATCCCATAGCACCCCACAGACACCCCATAGACACCCCATGGCACCCCATCACATCCCATAGCACCCCACAGAAACCCCACAGACACCCCATAGACACCCCATAGACACCCCATGGCACCCCATCACATCCCATAGCACCCCACAGAAACCCCATAGACACCCCATAGACACTCCATGGCACCCCATCACATCCCATAGCACCCCACAGACACCCCATAGACACCCCACGGTGCCCCATAGAGCCTCACAGAGACGCACAGGTACCCATAGAGCCCATAGAAACCCCTAGAGACCCATAGAGCCCATGGAGACCCATAGGGACCCATAGGGCCTCCATAGCGCCCCACAGACACCCCATAGCACCCCACAGAGCCCATAGAGACCCACAGGAACCCATGGAGACCCACAGAAACCCATAGAGACCCCATCACACCCCATAGACACCATATGGAGCCCCGTGGTGCCCCATAGAGCCCCATAGAGCCCCATAAAGACTCAGAGACCCATAGGGAAACATGGAGGCCCATAGAGACCCATAGAGACAGCCCATAGTGCCCCATAGACATCTCACAGGGTCCCATAGACACCCCACAGCACCCCATAGACACCCCAAAGCACCCCATAGAGCCCCATAGACACCCCACGGCACCCCATAGACACCCCACAGCACCCCATAGTGCCCCAAAGACACCCTATCACACCCCACAGCGCCCCATAGACACCCCATAGTGCCCCATAGACACCCCCCAGACATCTCCTTACACCCTATAGCCCCCATTCCATAGCTCCTCTGCCCCATAGCACCCCATAGCACCCCATAGAGCCCCCTAGACACCCCGCAGCACCCCATAGACACCCCACAGCATCCCATAGCCCCCCATAGACGCTCCATAGTGCCTCCCAGTGCCCCACAGACACCCCATCGCCACCACCCCACAGGCCCCCCTGCCCCATAGCGCCCCATAGCGCAGCAGACCGTCGCCCTGCAGGAACTTGTTCAGGAATTCTTCGAGGGTGCCGGGATCCTTGTAGGGGCGGAAGATGCGGGAGAAGTGGAAGAGGGAGACCAGGACGTCCTTGGGGTTCCGCACCGTGTAGATCACCTGGGGGGCAGCAGTGGGTCCCGACGCCCCACGGAACAACCCACTGATAGCCCCCCAACACCCCATAATAGCCCCTATAGCTGCTCCACAGCCCCCCAACATCCCATAATAGCCCCTATAGCTGCCCCACAGCCCCTCAACACCCCATAATAGCCCCATAGCTGCCCCACAGCCCCTCAACACCCCATAATAGCCCCATAGCTGCCCCACAGCCCCCCAACATCCCATAATAGCCCCTATAGCTGCCCCACAGCCCCCCCAACACCCCATAATAGCCCCTATAGCTGCCCCACAGCCCCTCAACACCCCATAATAGCCCCTATAGCTGCCTCACAGCCCCCCAACACCCCATAATAGCCCCTATAGCTGCTCCACAGCCCCCCAACATCCCATAATAGCCCCTATAGCTGCCCCACAGCCCCTCAACACCCCATAATAGCCCCATAGCTGCCCCACAGCCCCTCAACACCCCATAATAGCCCCATAGCTGCCCCACAGCCCCCCAACACCCCATAACAGCCCCTATAGCTGCCCCATAGCCCCCCAAACACCCCATATTAGTCCCATAGCTGCCCCACTGCCCCTCAACACCCCATAATAGCCCCATAGCTGCCCCACAGCCCCCTAACACTCCCCCAAACACCCCATAGCCCCCCAAACACCCCATAATAGCCCCATAGCTGCCCCACAGCCCCCTAACACTCCCCCAAACACCCCATAACAGCTCCTATAGGTGCCTCATAGCCCCTCAGCACCCCATAACAGCCCCTATAGCTGCCCCACAGCCCCTCAACACCCCATAATAGCCCCATAGCTGCCCCACAGCCCCCCAAACACCCCATAATAGCCCCATAGCTGCCCCATAGCCCCCCAAACACCCCATAATAGCCCCATAGCTGGCCCACAGCCCCCTAACACTCCCCCAAACACCCCATAGCCCCCCAAACACCCCATAACAGCCCCATAGCTGCCCCACAGCCCCCCAAACACCCCATAACAGCTCCTATAGGTGCCCCAAAGCCCCCCAACACCCCATAATAGCTCCTATAGCTGCCCCACAGCCCCCCAACACCCCATAACAGCCCCATAGCTGCCCCACAGCCCCCTAACATTCCCCAAACACCCCATAATAGTTCCTATAGCTGCCCCACAGCCCCCCAAACACCCCATAACAGCTCCTATAGGTGCCCCAAAGCCCCCCAACACCCCATAATAGCCCCTATAGCTGCCCCACAGCCCCCTAACACTCCTCCAAACACCCCATAGCCCCCCAAACACCCCATAACAGCCCCATAGCTGCCCCACAGCCCCCCAAACACCCCATAATAGCCCCATAGCTGCCCCATAGCCCCCCAAACACCCCATAATAGCCCCATAGCTGCCCCACAGCCCCCTAACACTCCCCCAAACACCCCATAGCCCCCAAACACCCCATAACAGCTCCTATAGGTGCCTCATAGCCCCTCAACACCCCATAACGGCCCCATAGCTGCCCCACAGCCCCCCAAACACCCCATAACAGCTCCTATAGGTGCCTCATAGCCCCCCAAACACCCCATAACGGCCCTATAATTGCCCCACAGCCCCCCAAACACCCCATAACAGCCCCATAGCTGCCCCACAGCCCCCTAACATTCCCCAAACACCCCATAACAGCTTCTATAGGTGCCCCATAGCCCCCAAACACCCCATAACAGCCCCATAGCTGCCCCACAGCCCCCTAACACTCCCCCAAACACCCCATAGCAGCCCCCAAACACCCCATAACAGCCCCATAGCTGCCCCACAGCCCCCCAAACACCCCATAACCGCTCCTATAGGTGCCTCACAGCCCCCCAAAGACCCCATAACCGCCCTATAGCTGCCCCACAGCCCCCCCCACCCCCATAACAGCCCCTCAACACCCCCTAACCGCCCCGTAACCCCCCTATATCCACCCTCCAGCCCCCAACCTTGGCCTTGGAGGTGAAGAAGGCCTTGGGGAAGAGCTGGATGGGGAGGTGGGAGCTGATGAGCCGGGGCCGGGGGTTCGTCCTCGCCCGCCGCAGCCCCAGCACCGTCTCCAGCCACGGCCCCCGGTCCCAGTTGGGCACCGAGCGGCACCACTGAGGGTCCCCGTCGCTCCGGATCAGGCTCAGGATCTCCAGCATCCACACCGTGCCTGCCACAGGGGGACAGGGGGGCTCCTTCAGGGCCTTTGGGGCCCCCCTGGCTCCCCTTGGGGTTCCCTGAGGCCCTTTGGGGTCCCCCCTTGTTCTCTTTGGGGTTCCCTGAGGCCCTTTGGGGTCTACATGGTTCTCTTTGTTGTTCTCTGATGTCCCTTTGGGGTCCCAGGGGTTCCCCTGGTTCTCTTTAGGATTCCGTGAGGTCCTTTGGGGCCCTTTGAGGGGTCTTAGGGTCCCTTGGGTGGGTCCTGAGGTCCTTTGGGGTCCCTTTGGGGTTCCTTCCATTCTCTTTGGGGTCCCCTGAAGGCCTTTGGGGTCCTTTTGGGGGGTCCAAGAGGTATATTTCGGTCTCCTTGTAGTTCCCTGAGGGCCTTTGGGGTCCCTTTGGGGTTTCTTTCATTTTCCTTGGAGTCCCCTGAGGGCCTTTGAGGTGCTTTTGGGTGTCCAAGGGGTACATTTTGGTCTCCATGTAGTTCTCTGGGGGCCTTTGGGGACCCTTTCGGGTCCCCCTGGTTCTCCTTGGAGTTCCCTGAGGTCCTTTGGGATCCTTTAGGGGGTCTTTGGGTTCTTTGAGGGGTTCTCTGAGGTCCTTTGGAGTCCCTTGAGGGGTCCAAGGCGTCCATTTTGGTCTCCTTGTAGTTCCCTGAGGCCCTTTGGGGTCCCTTTGGGGGTTCCTTTCATTCTCTTTGGGGTTCCCTGAGGTCCTTTGGGATCCTTTGTGGGTTCTTGGGGTCCCTTGGCATGTGAGGGGGGGGGTTTGATGTCCTTCGGGGTCCCTTTAGGGCTCTTTTCATTCTCTTCAGGGCTCCCTGAGGCCCTTCGGGGTTCCTTTGGGGTCCTCCTGGTTCTCTTTGGGGTTCCCTGAGGGCCTTTGGGGTACCCTGAGGTCCTTTGGGGTTCCCTGAGGTCCTTTGGAGTCCCTTGAGGGGTCCAAGGCGACCATTTTGGTCTCCTTGTAGTTCCCTGAGGCCCTTTGGGGTCTCTTTGGGGGTTCCTTTCATTCTCTTTGGGGTTCCCTGAGGTCCTTTGGGATCCTTTGTGGGTTCTTGGGGTCCCTTGGTGTGTTGGGGGGGGGGGGTGTTTTATGTCCTTTGGGGTCCCTTTAGGGCTCTTTTCATTCTCTTCGGGGCTCCCTGAGGCCCTTCGGGGTTCCTTTGGGGTCCTCCTGGTTCTCTTTGGGGTTCCCTGAGGGCCTTTGGGGTTCCCTGAGGTCCTTTGGAGTCCCTTGAGGGGTCCAAGGCGTCCATTTTGGTCTCCTTGTAGTTCCCTGAGGCCCTTTGGGGTCCCTTTGGGGGTTCCTTTCATTCTCTTTGGGGTTCCCTGAGGTCCTTTGGGATCCTTTGTGGGTTCTTGGGGTCCCTTGGCGTGTGAGGGGGGGGGGGTTTGATGTCCTTCGGGATCCCTTTAGGGCTCTTTTCATTCTCTTCGGGGCTCCCTGAGGCCCTTCGGGGTTCCTTTGGGGTCCTCCTGGTTCTCTTTGGGGTTCCCTGAGGGCCTTTGGGGTTCCCTGAGGTCCTTTGGAGTCCCTTGAGGGGTCCAAGGGATCCATTTTGGTCTCCTTGTAGTTCCCTGAGGCCCTTTGGGGTCCCTTTGGGGGTTCCTTTCATTCTCTTTGGGGTTCCCTGAGGTCCTTTGGGATCCTTTGTGGGTTCTTGGGGTCCCTTGGTGTGTTGGGGGGGGGTGTTTTATGTCCTTCGGGGTCCCTTTAGGGCTCTTTTCATTCTCTTCGGGGCTCCCTGAGGCCCTTCGGGGTTCCTTTGGGGTCCTCCTGGTTCTCTTTGGGGTTCCCTGAGGGCCTTTGGGGTACCCTGAGGTCCTTTGGGGTTCCCTGAGGTCCTTTGGAGTCCCTTGAGGGGTCCAAGGCGACCATTTTGGTCTCCTTGTAGTTCCCTGAGGCCCTTTGGGGTCTCTTTGGGGGTTCCTTTCATTCTCTTTGGGGTTCCCTGAGGTCCTTTGGGATCCTTTGTGGGTTCTTGGGGTCCCTTGGCGTGGGGGGGGGGGGTTTGATGTCCTTCGGGGTCCCTTTAGGGCTCTTTTCATTCTCTTCGGGGCTCCCTGAGGCCCTTCGGGGTTCCTTTGGGGTCCTCCTGGTTCTCTTTGGGGTTCCCTGAGGGCCTTTGGGGTCCCCTTTGGGTGTCGTGTCCCCCCCCCCTTTCCACTCCCCCTTAGGACACCCCTTTTCCCCCCCCTCATTCTATCCCCCCCCCCCCCATTATCTCCCCTTACCCCCCATTATCCCCCCCCACTCCATACTCCATCCCTCCATTTTCCCCCCCCCTCCCCCTGTGCCCCCCCCCCCCTCACTGTCCCCCCCCCCCCCCCCCCCCCAATTTTGTGTGTCCCCCCCCCCACCAGATTTCTGGTAGGTGACGTTGAACACGTCGTCGTCCTCCACGGGGAAGTCGCGGGCGGCTTCGAGCGAGCGGGGGGAGTAAAGGAGCCCCGGGAAGGAGACCCCCCCATGCTGGAAATACCCCCCCGCCATGGGGGGGGGGGACACACACAGACACCCCACAAGGGACTGGGACCTGAGGAGAGAGGGGGGGGGGAAGGCGTTGGAGTTGGGGGGGGGGGGGGGGGTGCTATTTGAACCCCCCCCCCCAACTGGTGTTTTTGGGGTCCTGTGGGTCAATGGGGGGGCAAGGGGGGGGACACACACAATGGGAGGGGGATAGAATGGGGGGGGTCGGGGCGTGACCTAAGGGGGTTTTGAAGGGGGTGACACAATGGGAGGGGGGGGACAATGACAAGGTGTGGGGGGGGATAGAATGGGGGGGTCAGGGAGTGGCAAGGGGTGATCTAATGGGGGGGACGCAATGGGAGGGGGGAATAATGGGGAGGGGGGATCGAATGGGGGGGGGGGCAAGAGGTGTCCTAAGGGGGAGGAATTGGGGGGGGGGGGACACACAGTGGAGGGGAGCAAAGGGGGGGGGGGAATGGGGGGCCCTAAGGGGGGGGGAAAAGGGGGACACAATGGGAAGAGGGGGGATAATGGGGGGGGATGGAATGGGGGGGGGGCAAGGGAGTCCCTAAGGGGGGAAAAGAGTGGGGGGACACAATGGGGGGGGAATAGAATGGGGGGCAAGGGGGTGCAAGGGGATGCCCTGAGCGGGGGGAAAGGGGGGGGACACACACAGTGAGGGGGGGGACACAATGGGGGGAGGGGGGGAAAAATGGGGTGAGGGATGGAATGGGGGGGGGTGGGGGGGCAAGGGGTGCCCTTAGTTGGGGGGGGGGGCAGGGTGTGATTTAGAGCCGGGGGTGGGGGGGGACTGACAAGAGCAGCTCTAGGGGTGCTCCCACCCCCCCTACTCGTGTTATTGGGGTCCCCACGGGTGAATATGGGGTCTCAAGGTGGGGGGGGGGGTCCCACTGGGGGGGGGTCCCCCAGGAAGGGGAGGGGGGGCAGGGTGTGATTTAGAGCTGGGGGGGGGTGAGAAAAGCGGCTCTAGGGATGCTTCCTCCTCCCACTCGTGTTATTGGGGTCCCACAGGTGAATATGTGGTCTCAAGGTGGGGGGGGGGTCCCACTGGGGGGGGTCCCCCAGGAAGGGGAGGGGGGGGGCAGGGTGTGATTTAGAGCTGGGGGGGTGAGAAAAGCGGCTCTAGGGATGCTTCCCCCTCCCACTCGTGTTATTGGGGTCCCACAGGTGAATATGGAGTCTCAAGGTGGGGGGGGGGTCCCACGGGGGGGGTCCCCCAGGAAGGGGAGGGGGGGGCAGGTTGTGATTTAGAGCTGGGGGGGGTGAGAAAAGCGGCTCTAGGGATGCTTCCCCCTCCCACTCGTGTTATTGGGGTCCCACAGGTGAATATGGGGTCTCAAGGTGGGGGGGGGGTCCCACTGGGGGGGGTCCCCCAGGAAGGGGAGGGGGGGCAGGGTGTGATTTAGAGCTGGGGGGGGTGAGAAAAGCGGCTCTAGGGATGCTTCCCCCTCCCACTCGTGTTATTGGGGTCCCACAGGTGAATATGGGGTCTCAAGGTGGGGGGGGGGTCCCACGGGGGGGGGTCCCCCAGGAAGGGGAGGGGGGGGCAGGGTGTGATTTAGAGCTGGGGGGGTGAGAAAAGCGGCTCTAGGGATGCTTCCCCCTCCCACTCGTGTTATTGGGGTCCCACGGGTGAATATGGGGTCTCAAGGTGGGGGGGGGGGGTCCCACTGGGGGGGGTCCCCCAGGAAGGGGAGGGGGGGCAGGGTGTGATTTAGAGCTGGGGGGGGTGAGAAAAGCGGCTCTAGGGATGCTTCCTCCTCCCACTCGTGTTATTGGGGTCCCACAGGTGAATATGTGGTCTCAAGGTGGGGGGGGGGTCCCACTGGGGGGGGTCCCCCAGGAAGGGGAGGGGGGGGGCAGGGTGTGATTTAGAGCTGGGGGGGTGAGAAAAAGCGGCTCTAGGGATGCTTCCCCCTCCCACTCGTGTTATTGGGGTCCCACAGGTGAATATGGAGTCTCAAGGTGGGGGGGGGGGTCCCACGGGGGGGGTCCCCCAGGAAGGGGAGGGGGGGGGCAGGTTGTGATTTAGAGCTGGGGGGGGGTGAGAAAAGCGGCTCTAGGGATGCTTCCCCCTCCCACTCGTGTTATTGGGGTCCCACAGGTGAATATGGGGTCTCAAGGTGGGGGGGGGTCCCACTGGGGGGGGTCCCCCAGGAAGGGGAGGGGGGGCAGGGTGTGATTTAGAGCTGGGGGGGTGAGAAAAGCGGCTCTAGGGATGCTTCCCCCTCCCACTCGTGTTATTGGGGTCCCACAGGTGAATATGGGGTCTCAAGGTGGGGGGGGGGTCCCACGGGGGGGGTCCCCCAGGAAGGGGAGGGGGGGGCAGGGTGTGATTTAGAGCTGGGGGGGTGAGAAAAGCGGCTCTAGGGATGCTTCCCCCTCCCACTCGTGTTATTGGGGTCCCACGGGTGAATATGGGGTCTCAAGGTGGGGGGGGGGGTCCCACTGGGGGGGGTCCCCCAGGAAGGGGAGGGGGGGGGCAGGGTGTGATTTAGAGCTGGGGGGGGTGAGAAAAGCAGCTCTAGGGATGCTTCCCCCTCCCACTCGTGTTATTGGGGTCCCACAGGTGAATATGGGGTCTCAAGGTGGGGGGGGGGGTCCCACGGGGGGGGTCCCCCAGGAAGGGGAGGGGGGGGGGCAGGGTGTGATTTAGAGCTGGGGGGGGTGAGAAAAGCGGCTCTAGGGATGCTTCCCCCTCCCACTCGTGTTATTGGGGTCCCACAGGTGAATATGGGGTCTCAAGGTGGGGGGGGGGTCCCACGGGGGGGGTCCCCCAGGAAGGGGAGGGGGGGGCAGGGTGTGATTTAGAGCTGGGGGGGGTGAGAAAAGCAGCTCTAGGGATGCTTCCCCCTCCCACTCGTGTTATTGGGGTCCCACAGGTGAATATGGGGTCTCAAGGTGGGGGGGGGGGTCCCACGGGGGGGGTCCCCCAGGAAGGGGAGGGGGGGGCAGGGTGTGATTTAGAGCTGGGGGGGGTGAGAAAAGCGGCTCTAGGGATGCTTCCCCCTCCCACTCGTGTTATTGGGGTCCCACAGGTGAATATGGGGTCTCAAGGTGGGGGGGGGGGTCCCACGGGGGGGGGTCCCCCAGGAAGGGGAGGGGGGGGGCAGGGTGTGATTTAGAGCTGGGGGGGGTGAGAAAAGCGGCTCTAGGGATGCTTCCTCCTCCCACT
>JAUNZM010003153.1:0-17500 GCA_033459285.1 Clamator glandarius
CACCAAACCCTAAAAAAACACTCTAATCCTAACCCTATCCCTAACCCTAAACAAAAACCAAACCCTAACCTAAACCTAATCCTAACTCTAGCCCTAGCCTAAACACTAACCCTAACCCATAACATAAGCCGTAACCCTAAGACCTAACCCTAGAACCTAAACCTAGACGTAGACCTAACCCTAGACCTTACTAGGTCTTAAACATAAGCCTAACACTAACCCACTAATACTAACCCTAAACCCTAAACCTAATCTCCACCTCTTATCAACTAAATCCTAACCAAAAACCCCAACCCTAACCCATAACATAACCCTAAACCTAAACCCTAATACTAACCCTAACCCTAATACTAACCCTAACCCAAACTATAACACTAGCCTAAAACTTATCCTAAACCAAGAACTAACCATAACCCTAAAGCTAAATCCAACCCCACCCACTACACAAAGCCTAACCGAAACCCGAAAACTAACCCTAACCCTAACCCTAGCAATTGCCCTAGACCTCACCTTAACCCTTACCGCAACCCTAGCCTTAGCACTAAACCTTAGCCTAATCCTAAACCTAACATTACCACTAACAATAAACCTGAACTTAAAGCTAAACTAAACCCAAAACACTACACAAGACTAAACCCTAACCCTAACCCTTACCGTAATCCTAAAACTTACGTTAACCCCAGACTTAGTTCTTACCCTAAGCATAAACCTAAACCAAAACCTATCCCTACCACTAACCTAAACCATAAACCTAAAACTAAACCAACCCCCATCCACTACACAAAGCTAAACCAAAATCCTAACCCTAACCCTAACCCTAACCCTAACCCTAAATCTTACGTTAAACCTAGACCTAGGTCTACTCCTAAACCTAACTCTAAACCTAACCGTACCACTAACATAAACCTTAAACCTTAAGCTAAACCTAGTCCCAACCACTAACCAAAACCTAAACGAAACCCTAACTCTAAACCTAACCCTAACATAAACCCTAACCCTAAAACTTACGTTAACCCTAGACTTAGTTCTTACCCTAAGCGTAAACCTAAACCAAAACCTAACCCTACCACTAACCTAAACCATAAACCTAAAGCTAAACCAACCACCATCCACTACACAAAGCTAAACCAAAACCCTAACCCTAACCCTAACCCTAACCCTAACCCCAACCCTAACCCCTAACTCTTACGCTAACCCTAAAATTTACGTTAAATCTAGACTTAGGTCTAATCCTAAACCTAACTCTAATCCTAACCGCACTACTAACATAAAACCTAAACCTTAAGCTAAACCTAGTCCCAACCACTAACCAAAACCTAAACGAAACCCTAACCCTAACCCTAGCCCTAGCTTTAACCCTAACCGTTACCTTAGGCCTAATCCTACACCTTCCCCTAAGCCTAACCTTACAACTAACACAAAACCTAAACCGAAAGTTAAACCCAACCCCAAACACTCACCAAACCCTAAAAAACACCCTAATCCTAACCCTATCCCTAACCCTAAACAAAAACCAAACCCTAACCCTAAACCTAATCCTAACTCTAACCCTAGACTAAACACTAACCCTAACCCTCATGTTAACCATAGACTTAGCCATAACGTTAAACCTAACACGAAACCTAACCCTAGACCTAACTCTAGACTTAGGTCTAAACATAAGCCTTACACTAAACCTAACCCTACCACTAATACTAACACTAAACCTAAACCTAATCTGCACTACTTGTCAAACCCTAACCAAAAACCCCAACCCTAACCCTTAACATAACCCTAATCCTAAACCTAACCCTAACCCTAATACTAACCCTAATACTAACCCTAACCCAAAACATAAAACTAGCCTAAAACTTAGCCTAAACCAAGATCTAACCATAACCCTAAAGCTAAATCCGACCCCAACCACTACACAAAGCCTAACCGAAACCCGAAAACTAACCCTAACCCTAACCCTAGCAATTGCCCTAGTCCTGCCCTTAAACTTTACCCCAACCCTAGCCTTAGCACTAGACGTTAGCCTAATCCTAAACCTAACATTACTACTAACAATAAACCTGAACCAAAAACTAAACAAAACCCAAAACACTACACAAAGCTAAACCCTAACCCTAACCCTTACCCTAATCCTAAAACTTACGTTAACCCCAGACTTAGTTCTTACCCTAAGCATAAACCTAAACCAAAACCTACCCCTACCACTAACCTAAACCATAAACCTAAAGCTAAACCAACCACCATCCACTACACAAAGCTAAACCAAAACCCTAACCCTAACCCTAACCCTAACCCTAAACCTAATCCTAATCCTAATCCTAACCCTAAATCTTACGTTAAACCTAGACTTAGGTCTACTCCTAAACCTAACTCTAAACCTAACCGTACCACTAACATAAACCCTAAACCTTAAGCTAAACCCAGTCCCAACCACTAACCAAAACCTAAACGAAACCCTATCCCTAACCCTAGCCCTAGCTTTAACCCTAACCGTAGCCTTAGGCCTAATCCTACACCTTACCCTAAGCCTAACCTTACAACTAACACAAAACCTAAACCGAAAGCTAAACCCAAACAAAAACACTCACCAAACCCTAAAAAACACCCTAATCCTAACCCTATCCCCAACCCTAAACAAAAACCAAACCCTAACCCTAAACCTAATCCTAACTCTAACCCTAGCCTAAACACTAACCCTAACCCTCATGTTAACCATAGACTTAGCCGTAACGCTAAACCTAACACGAAACCTAACCCTAGACCTAAGTCTAGACTTAGGTCTAAACATAAGCCTTACACTAAACCTAACCCTACCACTAATACTAACCTTAAACCTAAACCTAATCTCCACTACTTATCAAACCCTAACCAAAAAACCCAACCCTAACCCTTAACATAACCCTAATCCTAAACCTAACCCTAACCCTAATACTAACCCTAACCCTAATACTAACCCTAACCCAAAACATAAAACTAGCCTAAAACTTAGCCTAAACCAAGATCTAACCATAACCCTAAAGCTAAATCCGACCCCAACTACTACACAAAGCCTAACCGAAACCCGAAAACTAACCCTAACCCTAACCCTAGCAATTGCCCTAGACCTCACCTTAACCCTTACCCCAACCCTAGCCTTAGCACTAAACCTTAGCCTAATCCTAAACCTAACATTACCACTAACAATAAAACTGAACTTAAAGCTAAATTAAACCCAAAACACTACACAAGGCTAAACACTAACCCTAACCCTAACCCTAACCCTTACCATAATGATAAAACTTACGTTAACCCTAGACTTAGTTCTTATCCTAAACGTAAACCTAAACCAAAACCTAACCCTACCACTAACCTAAACCATAAACCCAAAGCTAAATCAACACCTATCCACTACACATAGCTAAACCAAAACCCTAACCCTAACCCTAAATCTTACGTTAAACCTAGACTTAGGTCTACTCCTAAACCTAACTCTAAACCTAACCGTACCACTAACATAAACCCTAAACCTTAAGCTAAACCCAGTCCCAACGACTAACAAAAACCTAAACGGAACCGTAACCCTAACCCTAACCCTTACCCTAATCCTAAAACTTACGTTAACTCTAGACTTAGTTCTTACCCTAAGCATAAACCCAAACCAAAACCTAACCCTACCACTAACCTAAACCATAAACCTAAAGCTAAACCAACCCCCATCCACTACACAAAGCTAAACGAAAACCCTAACCCTAACCCTAACCCATAACATAACCCTAATCCAAAACCTAACCCTAACCCTAATACTAACCCTAACCCTAATACTAACCCTTACCCAAAACATAAAACTAGCCTAAAACTTAGCCTAAACCAAGACCTAACCATAACCCTAAAGCTAAATCTGACCCCAAACACTAAACAAAGCCTAAGCGAAACCCGAAAACTAACGCTAACCCTAACCCTAGCAATTGCCGTAGACCTCACCTTAACCCTTACCCCAACCCTAGCCTTAGCACTAGACGTTAGCCTAATCCTAAACCTAACATTACCACTAACAATAAACCTGAACTTAAAGCTAAACTAAACCCAAAACACTACACAAGGCTAAACCCTAACCCTAACCCTAACCGTAACCCTTACCGTAATCCTAAAACTTACGTTAACCCCAGACTTAGTTCTTATCCTAAACGTAAACCTAAACCAAAACCTAACCCTACCACTAACCTAAACCATAAATCTAAAGCTAAACCAACCCCCATCCACTACACAAAGCTAAACCAAAACCCTAACCCTAACCCTAACCCTAACCCTAACCCTAACCCTAACCCTAACCCTAACCCTAACCCTAACCCTAACCCTAACCCTAAAACTTACTTTAAGCCTAGACTTAGTTCTTACCTGAAGCGTAAACCTAAACCAAAACCTAACCCTACCACTAACCTAAACCATAAATCTAAAGCTAAACCAACCCCCATCCACTACACAAAGCTAAACCAAAACCCTAAACCTAATCCTAACCCTAACTCTAACCCTAACCCTAACCTTAACCCTAACCCTAAATCTTATGTTAAACCTAGACTTAGGTCTACTCCTAAACCTAACTCTAAACCTAACCGTACCACTAACATAAACCCTAAACCTTAAGCTAAACCCAGTCCCAACCACTAACAAAAACCTAAACGGAACCGTAACCCTAACCCTAACCCTTACCCTAATCCTAAAACTTATGTTAACCCTAGACTTAGTTCTTACCCTAAGCATAAACCCAAACCAAAACCTAACCCTACCACTAACCTAAACCATAAACCTAAAGCTAAACCAACCCCCATCCACTACACAAAGCTAAACCAAAACCCTAACCCTAACCCTAACCCTAACCCTAACCCTTACGCTAACCCTAAAATTTACGTTAAACCTAGACTTAGGTCTAATCCTAAACCTAACACTAAACCTAACCGTACCACTAACATAAACCCTAAACCTTAAGCTAAACCCAGTCCCAACCACTAACCAAAACCTAAATGAAACCCTAACCCTAACCCTTACCCTAATCCTAAAACTTACGTTAACCCTAGACTTAGTTCTTACCCTAAGCATAAAACTAAACCAAAACCTAACCCTACCACTAACCTAAACCATAAACCTAAAGCTAAACCAACCCCCATCCACTACACAAAGCTAAACCAAAACCCTAACCCTAACCCTTACTCTAACCCTAACCCTAACTCTAAATTTTACGTTTAACCTAGACTTAGGTCTAATCCTAAACCTAACTCTAAACCTAACCGTACCACTAACATAAACCCTAAACCTTAAGCTAAACCCAGTACCAACCACTAACCCAAACCTAAACGAAACCCTTACCCTAACCCTAGCCCTAGCTTTAACCCTAACCGTAGCCTTAGGCCTAATCCTACACCTTACCCTAAGCCTAACCTTACAACTAACACAAAACCTAAACCGAAAGCTAAACCCAAACAAAAACACTCACCAAACCCTAAAAAACACCCTAATCCTAACCCTATCCCTAACCCTAAACAAAAGCCAAACCCTAACCCTAAACCTAATCCTCACTCTAACCCTAGCCTAAACACTAACCCTAACCCTCATGTTAACCATAGACTTAGCCATAACCTTAAACCTAACACGAAACCTAACCCTAGACCTAACTCTAGACTTAGGTCTAAACATAAGCCTTACACTAAACCTAACCCTACCACTAATACTAACCTTAAACCTAAAGCTAAACTCCATTACTTATCAAATAATAACCAAAAACCCCAACCCTAACCCTTAACATAACCCTAATCCTAAACCTAACCCTAACCCTAATACTAACCCTAACCCTAATACTAACCCTAACCCAAAACATAAAACTAGCCTAAAACTTAGCCTAAACCAAGATCTAACCATAACCCTAAAGCTAAATCCGACCCCAACCACTACACAAAGCCTAACCGAAAACCGAAAACTAACCCTAACCCTAACCCTAGCAATTGCCGTAGACCTCACCTTAACCCTTACCCCAACCCTAGCCTTAGCACTAAACCTTAGCCTAATCCTAAACCTAACATTACCACTAACAATAAACCTGAACTTAAAGCTAAATTAAACCCAAAACACTACACAAGGCTAAACCCTAACCCTAACCCTAACCCTTACCCTAATCCTAAAACTTACGTTAACCCTAGACTTAGTTCTTATCCTAAACGTAAACCTAAACCAAAACCTAACCCTACCACTAACCTAAAACATAAACCTAAAGCTAAACCAACCCCCATCCACTACACAAAACAAAACCAAAACCCTAACCCTAACCCTAACCCTAACCCTAACCCTAACCCTAACCCTAACCTAACCCTAACCCTAACCCTAAATCTTACGTTAAACCTAGACTTAGGTCTACTCCTAAACCTAACTCTAAATCTAACCGTAACACTAACATAAACCTTAAACCTTAAGCTAAACCCAGTCCCAACCACTAACCAAAACCCAAACGAAACCCTAACCCTAAACCTAACCCTAACCTAAACCCTAACCCTAAAACTTACGTTAACCCTAGACTTAGTTCTTACCCTAAGCGTAAACCTAAACCAAAACCTAACCCTACCACTAACCTAAACCATAAACCTAAAGCTAAAACAACCCCCATCCACTACACAAAGCTAAACCAAAACCCTAACCCTAACCCTAACCCTATACCTTACGCTAACCATAAAATTTACGTTAAACCTAGACTTAGGTCTACTCCTAAACCTAACTCTAAACCTAACCGTACCACTAACATAAACCCTAAACCTTAAGCTAAACCCAGTCCCAACCACTAACCAAAACCTAAACGAAACCCTAACCCTAACCCTAGCCCTAGCTTTAACCCTAACCGTAGCCTTAGGCCTAATCCTACACCTTACCCTAAGCCTAACCTTACAACTAACAAAAAACCTAAACCGAAAGCTAAACCCAAACAAAAACACTCATCAAACACTAAAAAACACCCTGATCCTAACCCTATCCCTAACCCTAAACAAAAACCAAACCCTAACCCTAAACCTAATCCTAACTCTAACCCTAGCCTTAACACTAACCCTAACCCTCATATTAACCATAGACTTAGCCGTAACCCTAAACCTAACACGAAACCTAACCCTAGACCTAACTCTAGACTTAGGTCTAAACATAAGCCTTACACTAAACCTAACCCTACCACTCATACTAACCCTAAACCTAAACCTAATCTCCACCTCTTATCAAATCCTAACCAAAAAACCCAACCCTAACCCTTTAACATAACCCTAAACCTAACCCTAATTCTAACCCTAACCCTAATACTAACCCTAACCCAAATTATAACACTAGCCTAAAACTTAGCCTAAACCAAGATCTAACCATAACCCTAAAGCTAAATTCGACCCCAACCACTACACAAAGCCTAACCGAAACCCGAAAACTAACCCTAACCCTAACCCTAGCAATTGCCCTAGTTCTCACCTTAACCCTTACCCCAACCCTAGCCTTAGCACTAGACGTTACCCTAATCCTAAACCTAACATTACTACTAACAATAAACCTGAATCTAAAGCTAAACTAAACCCAAAACACTACACAAGGCTAAACCCTAACACTAACCCTAACCCTTACCCTAATCCTAAAACTTACGTTAACCCCAGACTTAGTTCTTACCCTAAGCATAAACCTAAACCAAAACCTACCCCTACCACTAACCTAAACCATAAATCTAAAGCTAAACCAACCCCCATCCACTACACAAAGCTAAACCAAAACCCTAACCCTAACCCTAACTCTAAATCTTACGTTAAACCTAGACTTAGGTCTACTCCTAAACCTAACTCTAAACCTAACCGTACCACTAACATAAACCCTAAACCTTAAGCTAAACCTAGTCCCAACCACTAACCAAAACCTAAACGAAACCCTAACCCTAACCCTAGCCCTAGCTTTAACCCTAACCGTAGCCTTAGGCCTAATCCTACACCTTACCCTAAGCCTAACCTTACAACTAACACAAAACCTAAACCGAAAGCTAAACCCAACCCCAAACACTCACCAAACCCTAAAAAACACGCTAATCCTAACCCTATCCCCAACCCTAAACAAAAACCAAACCCTAACCCTAAACCTAATCCTCACTCTAACCCTAGCCTAAACACTAACCCTAACCCTCATGTTAACCATAGACTTAGCCGTAACCCTAAACCTAACACGAAACCTAACCCTAGACCTAACTCTAGACTTAGGTCTAAACATAAGCCTTACACTAAACCTAACCCTACCACTCATACTAATCCTAAACCTAAACCTAATCTCCACCTCTTATCTAACCCTAACCAAAAACCCCAACCCTAACCCTTAACATAACCCTAATCCTAAACCTAACCCTAACCCTAATACTAACCCTAACCCTAATACTAACCCTAACCCAAAACATAAAACTAGCCTAAAACTTAGCCTAAACCAAGATCTAACCATAACCCTAAAGCTAAATCCGACCCCAACCACTACACAAAGCCTAACCGAAACCCGAAAACTAACCCTAACCCTAACACTAGCAATTGCCGTAGACCTCACATTAACCCTTACCCCAACCCTAGCCTTAGCACTAGACGTTAGCCTAATCCTAAACCTAACATTACTACTAACAATGAACCTGAACTTAATGCTAAACTAAACCCAAAACACTACACAAGGCTAAACCCTAACCCTAACCCTAGCCCTTACAATAATCCTAAAACTTACGTTAACCCTAGACTTAGTTCTTATCCTAAACGTAAACCTAAACCAAAACCTAACCCTACCACTAACCTAAACCATAAACCTAAAACTAAACCAACCCCCATCCACTACACAAAGCTAAACCAAAACCCTAACCCTAACCCTAACCCTAACCCTAACCCTAAACCTAACCCTAACCCTAACCCTAAATCTTACGTTAAACCTAGACTTAGGTCTACTCCTAAACCTAACTCTAAACCTAACCGTACCACTAACATAAACCTTAAACCTTAAGCTAAACCCAGTCCCAACCACTAACCAAAACCTAAACGAAACCCTAACCCTAAACCTAACCTTAACCTAAACCCTAACCCTAAAGCTTACGTTAACCCTAGACTTAGTTCTTAACCTAAGCGTAAACCTAAACCAAAACCTAACCCTACCACTAACCAAAACCATAAACCTAAAGCTAAACCAACCCCCATCCACTACACAAAGCAAAACCAAAACCCTAACATTAACCCTAACCCTAACCCTATACCTTACGCTAACCCTAAAATTTACATTAAACCTAGACTTAGGTCTAATCCTAAACCTAACTCAAAACATAACCATACCACTAACATAAACCCTAAACCTTAAGCTAAACCCAGTCCCAACCACTAACCAAAACCTAAACAAAACCCTTACCCTAACCCTAGCCCTAGCTTTAACCCTAACCGTAGCCTTAGGCCTAATCCTACAACTTACCCTAAGCCTAACCTTACAACTAACACAAAACCTAAACCGAAAGCTAAACCCAACCCCAAACATTCACCAAACCCTAAAAAACACCCTAATCCTAACCCTATCCCTAACCCTAAACAAAAAAGAAACCCTAACCCTAAACCTAATCCTAACTCTAGCCCTAGCCTAAACACTAACCCTAACCCTCATGTTAACCATAGACTTAGCCGTAACCCTAAACCTAACACGAAACCTAACCCTAGACCTAAATCTAGACTTAGGTCTAAACATAAGCCTTACACTAAACCTAAACCTACCACTAATACTAACCCTAAACCTAAACCTAATCTCCACCTCTTATCAAATCCTAACCAAAAACCCCAACCCTAACCCATAACATAACCCTAAACCTAACCCTAATACTAACCCTAACCCTAATACTAACCCTAACCCAAACTATAACACTAGCCTAAAACTTATCCTAAACCAAGAACTAACCATAACCCTAAAGCTAAATCCAACCCCACCCACTACACAAAGCCTAACCGAAACCCGAAAACTAACCCTAACCCTAACCCTAGCAATTGCCCTAGACCTCACCTTAACCCTTACCGCAACCCTAGCCTTAGCACTAAACCTTAGCCTAATCCTAAACCTAACATTACCACTAACAATAAACCTGAACTTAAAGCTAAACTAAACCCAAAACACTACACAAGGCTAAACCCTAACCCTAACCCTTACCGTAATCCTAAAACTTACGTTAACCCCAGACTTAGTTCTTACCCTAAGCATAAACCTAAACCAAAACCTATCCCTACCACTAACCTAAACCATAAACCTAAAACTAAACCAACCCCCATCCACTACACAAAGCTAAACCAAAATCCTAACCCTAACCCTAACCCTAACCCTAACCCTAAATCTTACGTTAAACCTAGACTTAGGTCTACTCCTAAACCTAACTCTAAACCTAACCGTACCACTAACATAAACCTTAAACCTTAAGCTAAACCTAGTCCCAACCACTAACCAAAACCTAAACGAAACCCTAACTCTAAACCTAACCCTAACATAAACCCTAACCCTAAAACTTACGTTAACCCTAGACTTAGTTCTTACCCTAAGCGTAAACCTAAACCAAAACCTAACCCTACCACTAACCTAAACCATAAACCTAAAGCTAAACCAACCACCATCCACTACACAAAGCTAAACCAAAACCCTAACCCTAACCCTAACCCTAAACCTAATCCTAATCCTAATCCTAACCCTAAATCTTACGTTAAACCTAGACTTAGGTCTACTCCTAAACCTAACTCTAAACCTAACCGTACTACTAACATAAACCCTAAACCTTAAGCTAAACCTAGTCCCAACCACTAACCAAAACCTAAACAAAACCCTATCCCTAACCCTAGCCCTAGCTTTAACCCTAACCGTAGCCTTAGGCCTAATCCTACACCTTACCCTAAGCCTAACCTTACAACTAACACAAAACCTAAACCGAAAGCTAAACCCAACCCCAAACACTCACCAAACCCTAAAAAACACCCTAATCCTAACCCTATCCCTAACCCTAAACAAAAACCAAACCCTAACCCTAAACCTAATCCTAACTCTAACCCTAGCCTAAACACTAACCCTAACCCTCATGTTAACCATAGACTTAGCCGTAACCCTAAACCTAACACGAAACCTAACCCTAGACCTAACTCTAGACTTAGGTCTAAACATAAGCCTTACACTAAACCTAACCCTTCCACTCATACTAATCCTAAACCTAAACCTAATCTCCACTACTTATCAAACCCTAACTAAAAAACCCAACCCTAACCCTTAACATAACCCTAATCCTAAACCTAACCCTAACCCTAATACTAACCCTAACCCTAATACTAACCCTAACCCAAAACATAAAACTAGCCTAAAACTTAGCCTAAACCAAGATCTAACCATAACCCTAAAGCTAAATCCGACCCCAACTACTACACAAAGCCTGACCGAAACCCGAAAACTAACCCTAACCCTAACCCTAGCAATTGCCCTAGACCTCACCTTAACCCTTACCGCAACCCTAGCCTTAGCACTAAACCTTAGCCTAATCCTAAACCTAACATTACCACTAACAATAAAACTGAACTTAAAGCTAAATTAAACCCAAAACACTACACAAGGCTAAACACTAACCCTAACCCTAACCCTAACCCTTACCATAATGATAAAACTTACGTTAACCCTAGACTTAGTTCTTATCCTAAACGTAAACCTAAACCAAAACCTAACCCTACCACTAACCTAAACCATAAACCCAAAGCTAAATCAACACCTATCCACTACACATAGCTAAACCAAAACCCTAACCCTAACCCTAAATCTTACGTTAAACCTAGACTTAGGTCTACTCCTAAACCTAACTCTAAACCTAACCGTACCACTAACATAAACCCTAAACCTTAAGCTAAACCCAGTCCCAACGACTAACAAAAACCTAAACGGAACCGTAACCCTAACCCTAACCCTTACCCTAATCCTAAAACTTACGTTAACTCTAGACTTAGTTCTTACCCTAAGCATAAACCCAAACCAAAACCTAACCCTACCACTAACCTAAACCATAAACCTAAAGCTAAACCAACCCCCATCCACTACACAAAGCTAAACGAAAACCCTAACCCTAACCCTAACCCATAACATAACCCTAATCCAAAACCTAACCCTAACCCTAATACTAACCCTAACCCTAACACTAACCCTTACCCAAAACATAAAACTAGCCTAAAACTTAGCCTAAACCAAGACCTAACCATAACCCTAAAGCTAAATCTGACCCCAAACACTAAACAAAGCCTAAGCGAAACCCGAAAACTAACGCTAACCCTAACCCTAGCAATTGCCGTAGACCTCACCTTAACCCTTACCCCAACCCTAGCCTTAGCACTAGACGTTAGCCTAATCCTAAACCTAACATTACCACTAACAATAAACCTGAACTTAAAGCTAAACTAAACCCAAAACACTACACAAGGCTAAACCCTAACCCTAACCCTAACCGTAACCCTTACCGTAATCCTAAAACTTACGTTAACCCCAGACTTAGTTCTTATCCTAAACGTAAACCTAAACCAAAACCTAACCCTACCACTAACCTAAACCATAAACCTAAAGCTAAACCAACCCCCATCCACTACACAAAGCTAAACCAAAACCCTAACCCTAACCCTAACCCTAACCCTAATCCTAACTGTAAATCGTACGTTAAACCTAGACTTAGGTCTACTCCTAACCTAACTCTAAACCTAACCGTACCACTAACATAAACCCTAAACCTTAAGCTAAACCCAGTTCCAACCACTAACCAAAACCTAAATGAAACCCTAACCCTAAACCTAACCCTAACCTAAACCCTAACCCTAATACTTACATTAACCCTAGACTTAGTTCTTACCCTAAGCGTAAACCTAAACCAAAACCTAACCCTACCACTAACCTAAACCATAAACCTAAAGCTAAACCAACCACCATTCACTACACAAAGCTAAACCAAAACCCTAACCCTAACCCTAACCCTAACACTAACCCTAACCCTAACACTAACCCTAACCCTAACCCTAACCCTAACCCTAACCCTAACCCTAACCCTAAAACTTACTTTAAGCCTAGACTTAGTTCTTACCTAAAGCGTAAACCTAAACCAAAACCTAACCCTACCACTAACCTAAACCATAAATCTAAAGCTAAACCAACCCCCATCCACTACACAAAGCTAAACCAAAACCCTAAACCTAATCCTAACCCTAACTCTAACCCTAACCCTAACCCTAACCCTAACCCTAACCTTAACCCTAACCCTAAATCTTACGTTAAACCTAGACTTAGGTCTACTCCTAAACCTAACTCTAAACCTAACCGTACCACTAACATAAACCCTAAACCTTAAGCTAAACCCAGTCCCAACCACTAACAAAAACCTAAACAGAACCGTAACCCTAACCCTAACCCTTACCCTAATCCTAAAACTTATGTTAACCCTAGACTTAGTTCTTACCCTAAGCATAAACCCAAACCAAAACCTAACCCTACCACTAACCTAAACCATAAACCTAAAGCTAAACCAACCCCCATCCACTACACAAAGCTAAACCAAAACCCTAACCCTAACCCTAACCCTAACCCTAACCCTAACCCTTACGCTAACCCTAAAATTTACGTTAAACCTAGACTTAGGTCTAATCCTAAACCTAACACTAAACCTAACCGTACCACTAACATAAACCCTAAACCTTAAGCTAAACCCAGTCCCAACCACTAACCAAAACCTAAACGAAACCCTAACCCTAACCCTTACCCTAATCCTAAAACTTACGTTAACCCTAGACTTAGTTCTTACACTAAGCATAAAACTAAACCAAAACCTAACCCTACCACTAACCTAAACCATAAACCTAAAGCTAAAACAACCCCCATCCACTACACAAAGCTAAACCAAAACCCTAACCCTAACCCTTACTCTAACCCTAACCCTAACTCTAAATTTTACGTTTAACCTAGACTTAGGTCTAATCCTAAACCTAACTCTAAACCTAACCGTACCACTAACATAAACCCTAAACCTTAAGCTAAACCCAGTACCAACCACTAACCCAAACCTAAACGAAACCCTTACCCTAACCCTAGCCCTAGCTTTAACCCTAACCGTAGCCTTAGGCCTAATCCTACACCTTACCCTAAGCCTAACCTTACAACTAACACAAAACCTAAACCGAAAGCTAAACCCAAACAAAAACACTCACCAAACCCTTAAAAACACCCTAATCCTAACCCTATCCCTAACCCTAAACAAAAACCAAACCCTAACCCTAAACCTAATCCTAACTCTAACCCTAGCCTAAACACTAACCCTAACCCTCATGTTAACCATAGACTTAGCCATAACCTTAAACCTAACACGAAACCTAACCCTAGACCTAACTCTAGACTTAGGTCTAAACATAAGCCTTACACTAAACCTAACCCTACCACTAATACTAACCTTAAACCTAAAGCTAAACTCCATTACTTATCAAATACTAACCAAAAACCCCAACCCTAACCCTTAACATAACCCTAATCCTAAACCTAACCCTAACCCTAATACTAACCCTAACCCTAATACTAACCCTAACCCAAAACATAAAACTAGCCTAAAACTTAGCCTAAACCAAGATCTAACCATAACCCTAAAGCTAAATCCGACCCCAACCACTACACAAAGCCTAACCGAAACCCGAAAACTAACCCTAACCCTAACCCTAGCAATTGCCGTAGACCTCACCTTAACCCTTACCCCAACCCTAGCCTTAGCACTAAACGTTAGCCTAATCCTAAACCTAACATTACCACTAACAATAAACCTGAACTTAAAGCTAAATTAAACCCAAAACACTACACAAGGCTAAACCCTAACCCTAACCCTTACCCTTACCCTAATCCTAAAACTTACGTTAACCCTAGACTTAGTTCTTATCCTAAACGTAAACCTAAACCAAAACCTAACCCTACCACTAACCTAAAACATAAACCTAAAGCTAAACCAACCCCCATCCACTACACAAAACAAAACCAAAACCCTAACCCTAACCCTAACCCTAACCCTAACCCTAACCCTAACCTAACCCTAACCCTAACCCTAAATCTTACGTTAAACCTAGACTTAGGTCTACTCCTAAACCTAACTCTAAATCTAACCGTAACACTAACATAAACCTTAAACCTTAAGCTAAACCCAGTCCCAACCACTAACCAAAACCCAAACGAAACCCTAACCCTAAACCTAACCCTAACCTAAACCCTAACCCTAAAACTTACGTTAACCCTAGACTTAGTTCTTACCCTAAGCGTAAACCTAAACCAAAACCTAACCCTACCACTAACCTAAACCATAAACCTAAAGCTAAAACAACCCCCATCCACTACACAAAGCTAAACCAAAACCCTAACCCTAACCCTAACCCTATACCTTACGCTAACCATAAAATTTACGTTAAACCTAGACTTAGGTCTACTCCTAAACCTAACTCTAAACCTAACCGTACCACTAACATA
Organism: Clamator glandarius; assembly: GCA_033459285.1. Lineage (NCBI taxonomy): Eukaryota > Metazoa > Chordata > Aves > Cuculiformes > Cuculidae > Clamator > Clamator glandarius. The sequence goes on from JAUNZM010003153.1 coordinate 15,511, forward strand.
AACCCTAAACCTTAAGCTAAACCCAGTCCCAACCACTAACCAAAACCTAAACGAAACCCTAACCCTAACCCTAGCCCTAGCTTTAACCCTAACCGTAGCCTTAGGCCTAATCCTACACCTTACCCTAAGCCTAACCTTACAACTAACAAAAAACCTAAACCGAAAGCTAAACCCAAACAAAAACACTCATCAAACCCTAAAAAACACCCTGATCCTAACCCTATCCCTAACCCTAAACAAAAACCAAACCCTAACCCTAAACCTAATCCTAACTCTAACCCTAGCCTTAACACTAACCCTAACCCTCATGTTAACCATAGACTTAGCCGTAACCCTAAACCTAACACGAAACCTAACCCTAGACCTAACTCTAGACTTAGGTCTAAACATAAGCCTTACACTAAACCTAACCCTACCACTCATACTAACCCTAAACCTAAACCTAATCTCCACCTCTTATCAAATCCTAACCAAAAAACCCAACCCTAACCCTTTAACATAACCCTAAACCTAACCCTAATTCTAACCCTAACCCTAATACTAACCCTAACCCAAATTATAACACTAGCCTAAAACTTAGCCTAAACCAAGATCTAACCATAACCCTAAAGCTAAATTCGACCCCAACCACTACACAAAGCCTAACCGAAACCCGAAAACTAACCCTAACCCTAACCCTAGCAATTGCCCTAGTCCTCACCTTAACCCTTACCCCAACCCTAGCCTTAGCACTAGACGTTAGACTAATCCTAAACCTAACATTACCACTAACAATAAACCTGAATCTAAAGCTAAACTAAACCCAAAACACTACACAAGGCTAAACCCTAACACTAACCCTAACCCTTACCCTAATCCTAAAACTTACGTTAACCCCAGACTTAGTTCTTACCCTAAGCATAAACCTAAACCAAAACCTACCCCTACCACTAACCTAAACCATAAATCTAAAGCTAAACCAACCCCCATCCACTACACAAAGCTAAACCAAAACCCTAACCCTAACCCTAACTCTAAATCTTACGTTAAACCTAGACTTAGGTCTACTCCTAAACCTAACTCTAAACCTAACCGTACCACTAACATAAACCCTAAACCTTAAGCTAAACCTAGTCCCAACCACTAACCAAAACCTAAACGAAACCCTAACCCTAACCCTAGCCCTAGCTTTAACCCTAACCGTAGCCTTAGGCCTAATCCTACACCTTACCCTAAGCCTAACCTTACAACTAACACAAAACCTAAACCGAAAGCTAAACCCAACCCCAAACACTCACCAAACCCTAAAAAACACGCTAATCCTAACCCTATCCCCAACCCTAAACAAAAACCAAACCCTAACCCTAAACCTAATCCTCACTCTAACCCTAGCCTAAACACTAACCCTAACCCTCATGTTAACCATAGACTTAGCCGTAACCCTAAACCTAACACGAAACCTAACCCTAGACCTAACTCTAGACTTAGGTCTAAACATAAGCCTTACACTAAACCTAACCCTACCACTCATACTAATCCTAAACCTAAACCTAATCTCCACCTCTTATCTAACCCTAACCAAAAACCCCAACCCTAACCCTTAACATAACCCTAATCCTAAACCTAACCCTAACCCTAATACTAACCCTAACCCTAATACTAACCCTAACCCAAAACATAAAACTAGCCTAAAACTTAGCCTAAACCAAGATCTAACCATAACCCTAAAGCTAAATCCGACCCCAACCACTACACAAAGCCTAACCGAAACCCGAAAACTAACCCTAACCCTAACCCTAGCAATTGCCCTAGACCTCACCTTAACCCTTACCCCAACCCTAGCCGTAGCACTAGACGTTAGCCTAATCCTAAACCTAATATTACCACTAACAATAAACCTGAACTTAAAGCTAAATAAACCTAAAACCCTACACAAGGCTAAACCCTAACCCAAACCCTAACCCTAACCCTTACCCTAATCCTAAAACTTACGTTAACCCTAGACTTAGTT
>JAUNZM010003153.1:22500-27329 GCA_033459285.1 Clamator glandarius
CTTAGGCCTAATCCTACACCTTACCCTAAGCCTAACCTTACAACTAACACAAAACCTAAACCGAAAGCTAAACCGAAACAAAAACACTCACCTAACCCTAAAAAACACCCTAATCCTAACCCTATCCCTAACCCTAAACAAAAACCAAACCCTAAACCTAAACCTAATCCTCACTCTAACCCTAGCCTAAACACTAACCCTAACCCTCATGTTAACCGTAGCCTTAGGCCTAATCCTACACCTTACCCTAAGCCTAACCCTAGACCTAACTCTAGACTTAGGTCTAAACATAAGCCTTACACTAAAACTAACCCTACCACTAATACTAACCTTAAACCTAAACCTAAACTCCATTACTTATCAAATACTAACCAAAAACCCCAACCCTAACCCTTAACATAACCCTAATCCTAAACCTAACCCTAACCCTAATACTAACCCTAACCCAAAACATAAAACTAGCCTAAAACTTAGCCTAAACCAAGAACTAACCATAACCCTAAGGCTAAATTTGACCCCAACCACTACACTAAGCCTAACTGAAACCCGAAAACTAACCCTAACCCTAACCCTAGCAATTGCCCTGGACCTCACCTTAACCCTTAAGCCAACCCTAGACTTAGCACTAAACCTTAGCCTAATCCTAAACCTAACATTACCACTAACAATAAACCTGAACCTAAAGCTAAACTAAACCCAAAACACTACACAAAGCTAAACCCTAACCTTTACCCTAATCCTAAAACTTACGAAAACCCCAGACTTAGTTCTTATCCTAAACGTAAATCTAAACCAAAACCTAACCCTACCACTAAGCTAAACCATAAACCTAAAGCGAAACCAACCCCCATCCACTACACAAAGCTAAACCAAAACCCTAACCCTAACCCTAACCCTAACCCTAACCCTAATCCTAACCCTAACTTTAACCCTAACCCTAACCGTAAATCTTACGTTAAACCAAGACTTAGGTCTACTCCTAAACCTAAATCTAAACCTAACCGTACCACTAACATAAACCCTAAACCTTAAGCTAAACCCAGTACCAACCACTAACCAAAACCTAAACGAAACCCTAACCCTAAACCTAACCCTAACCTAAACCCTAACCCTAAAACTTACGTTAACCCTAGACTTAGTTCTTACACTAGAGCGTAAACCTAAACCAAAACCTAACCCTACCACTAACCTAAACCATAAACCTAAAGCTAAACCAACCCCCATCCACTACACAAAGCTAAACCGAAACCCTAACCCTAACCCTAACCCTAATCCTAACCCTAAATCTTACGTTAAACCTAGACTTAGGTCTACTCCTAAACCTAACTCTAAACCTAACCGTACCACTAACATAAACCCTAAACCTTAAGCTAAACCCAGTCCCAACCACTAACCAAAACCTAAACGAAACCGTAATCCTAACCCTAACCCTTACCCTAATCCTAAAACTTACGTTAACCCTAGACTTAGTTCTTACCCTAAGCATAAACCCAAACCAAAACCTAACCCTACCACTAACCTAAACCATAAACCTAAAGCTAAACCAACCACCATTCACTACACAAAGCTAAACCAAAACGCTAACCCTAACCCTAACCCTAACCCTAACCCTAACCCTAACCCTAACCCTAACCCTAACCCTAAAACTTACTTTAAGCCTAGACTTAGTTCTTACCTTAAGCGTAAACCTAAACCAAAACCTAACCGTACCACTAACCTAAACAATAAACCTAAAGCTAAACCAACCCCCATCCACTACACAAAGCTAAACCAAAACCCTAACCCTAACCCTAACTCTAACCCTAACCCTAACTCTAAATCTTACGTTAAACCTAGACTTAGGTCTACTCCTAAACCTAACTCTAAACCTAACCGTACCACTAACATAAACCCTAAACCTTAAGCTAAACCTAGTCCCAACCACTAACCAAAACCTAAACGAAACCCTAACCCTAACCCTAGCCCTAGCTTTAACCCTAACCGTAGCCTTAGGCCTAATCCTACACCTTACCCTAAGCCTAACCTTACAACTAACACAAAACCTAAACCGAAAGCTAAACCCAACCCCAAACACTCACCAAACCCTAAAAAACACGCTAATCCTAACCCTATCCCCAACCCTAAACAAAAACCAAACCCTAACCCTAAACCTAATCCTCACTCTAACCCTAGCCTAAACACTAACCCTAACCCTCATGTTAACCATAGACTTAGCCGTAACCCTAAACCTAACACGAAACCTAACCCTAGACCTAACTCTAGACTTAGGTCTAAACATAAGCCTTACACTAAACCTAACCCTACCACTCATACTAATCCTAAACCTAAACCTAATCTCCACCTCTTATCTAACCCTAACCAAAAACCCCAACCCTAACCCTTAACATAACCCTAATCCTAAACCTAACCCTAACCCTAATACTAACCCTAACCCTAATACTAACCCTAACCCAAAACATAAAACTAGCCTAAAACTTAGCCTAAACCAAGATCTAACCATAACCCTAAAGCTAAATCCGACCCCAACCACTACACAAAGCCTAACCGAAACCCGAAAACTAACCCTAACCCTAACCCTAGCAATTGCCCTAGACCTCACCTTAACCCTTACCCCAACCCTAGCCGTAGCACTAGACGTTAGCCTAATCCTAAACCTAATATTACCACTAACAATAAACCTGAACTTAAAGCTAAATAAACCTAAAACCCTACACAAGGCTAAACCCTAACCCAAACCCTAACCCTAACCCTTACCCTAATCCTAAAACTTACGTTAACCCTAGACTTAGTTCTTATCCTAAACGTAAACCTAAACCAAAACCTAACCCTACCACTAACCTAAATCATACACCTAAAGCTAAACCAACCCCCATCCACTACACAAAGCTAAGCCAAAACCCTAACCCTAACCCTAACCCTAACCTTAAATCTTACGTTAAACCTAGACTTAGGTCTACTCCTAAACCTAACTCTAAACCTAACCGTACCACTAACATAAACCTTAAACCTTAAGCTAAACCCAGTCCCAACCACTAACCAAAACCTAAACGAAGCCCTAACCCTAAACCTAACCCTAACCTAAACCCTAACCCTAAAACTTACGTTAACCCTAGACTTAGTTCTTACCCTAAGCGTAAACCTAAATCAAAACCTAAATATACCACTAACCTAAACCATAAACCTAAAGCTAAAACAACCCCCATCCACTACACAAAACGAAACCAAAACCTTAACCCTAACTCTAACCCTAACCCTTACGCTAACCCTAAAATTTACGTTAAACCTAGACTTAGGTCTAATCCTAAACCTAACTCTAATCCTAACCGTACTACTAACATAAACCCTAAACCTTAAGCTAAACCTAGTCCCAACCACTAACCAAAACCTAAACGAAACCCTAACCCTAACCCTAGCCCTAGCTTTAACCCTAACCGTAGCCTTAGGCCTAATCCTACACCTTACCCTAAGCCTAACCTTACAACTAACACAAAACCTAAACCGAAAGCTAAACCCAAACAAAAACACTCACCAAACCCTAAAAAACACCCTAATCCTAACCCTATCCCTAACCCTAAACAAAAACCAAACCCTAACCCTAAACCTAATCCTAACTCTAACCCTAGCCTAAACACTAACCCTAACCCTCATGTTAACCATAGACTTAGCCGTAACCTTAAACCTAACACGAAACCTAACACTAGACCTAACTCTAGACTTAGGTCTAAACATAAGCCTTACACTAAACCTAACCCTACCACTAATACTAACCCTAAACCTAAACCTAATCTCCACCTCTTATCTAACCCTAACCAAAAACCCCAACCCTAACTCTTAACATAACCCTAACCCTAATACTAACCCTAACCCTAATACTAACCCTAATACTAACCCTTATCCAAAACATAGAACTAGCCTAAAACTTAGCCTAAACCAAGATCTAACCATAACCCTAAAGCTAAATCCGACCCCAACCACTACACAAAGCCTAACCGAAACCCGAAAACTAACCCTAACCCTAACCCTAGCAATTGCCCTAGACCTCACCTTAACCCTTACCCCAACCCTAGCCTTACCACTAGACGTTAGCCTAATCCTAAACCTAACATTACCACTAACAATAAACCTGAACTTAAAGCTAAACTAAACCCAAAACACTACACAAGGCTAAACCCAAACCCTAACCCTAACCCTAACCCTAACCCTTACCCTAATCCTAAAACTTACGTTAACCCTAGACTTAGTTCTTATCCTAAATGTAAACCTAAACCAAAACCTAACCCTACCACTAACCTAAACCATAAACCTAAAGCTAAACCAACCCCCATCCACTACACAAAGCTAAACCAAAACCCTAACCCTAACCCTAACATTAACCCTAACCCTAACCGTAAAACTTACGTTAAACCTAGACTTAGGTCTACTCCTAAACCTAACTCTAAACCTAACCGTACCACTAACATAAACCCTAAACCTTAAGCTAAACCCAGTGACAACCACTAACCAAAACCTAAACGAAACCCTAATCCTAACCCTAACCCTAACCTAAACCCTAACCCTAAAACTTACGTTAACCCTAGACTTAGTTCTTACCCTAAGCGTAAACCTAAACCAAAACCTAACACTACCACTAACCTAAACCATAAACCTAAAGCTAAAACAACCCCCATCCACTACACAAAGCTAAACCAAAACCCTAACCCTAACCCTAACCCTAACCTTAACCCTAACCCTTACGCTAACCCTAAAATTTACGTTAAGCCTAGACTTAGGTGTACTCCTAAACCTAACTCTAAACCTAACCGTACCACTAATATAAACCCTAAACCTTA
>JAUNZM010003155.1:0-11369 GCA_033459285.1 Clamator glandarius
GGGTAAAACCTTAAAATTGGGGAGTTTGGGGAGTTAAGTCCCCAAAATTGGGGTGTTTGGGGGGTTCTGAGGGGGTAAAACCCCAAAATTGGGGTGTTTGGGGGGGTTCTGAGGGGGTAAAACCTCAAAATTGGGGAGTTTGGGGAGCCAGGACCCCAAAATTGGGGAGTTTGGGGGGGCTCTGAGGGGGTAAAACCTTAAAATTGGGGAGTTTGGGGAGTCAAGACCCCAAAATTGGGGAATTTGGGGAGTCAGGACCCCAAAATTGGGGTGTTTGGGGGGGTTCTGAGGGGGTAAAACCCCAAAATTGGAGTGTTTGGGGGGGTTCTGAGGGGGTAAAACCTCAAAATTGGGGAGTTTGGGGAGCCAGCCCCAAAATTGGGGAGTTTGGGGGGGTTCTGGGGGGGTAAAAGCCCAAAACTGGGGTGTTTGGGGGGGTTCTGAGAGGGTAAAACCTTAAAATTGGGGAGTTTGCGGAGTCAAGACCCCAAAATTGGGGAGTTTGGGGAGTCAGGACCCCAAAATTGGGGAGTTTGGGGGGGTTCTGAGGGGGTAAAACCCCAAAATTGGGGAGTTTGGGGGGTTCTGGGGGGGATAAAACCTCAAAATTGGGAGTTTGGGGGGTTCTGGGGGGTAAACCCCCAAAATTGGGGAGTTTGGGGGGGTTCTGAGGGGGTAAAACCTTAAAATTGGGGAGTCAAGACCCCAAAATTGGGGAGTTTGGGGGGGTTCTGAGGGGGTAAAACCCCAAAATTGGGGAGTTTGGGGGGGTTCTGAGGGGGTAAAACCTCAAAATTGGGGAGTTTGGGGAGTCAAGACCCCAAAATTGGGGTGTTTGGGGGGGTTCTGAGGGGGTAAAACCCCAAAATTGGGGAGTTTGGGGAGCCAGGACCCCAAAACTGGGGAGTTTGGGGGGGTTCTGGGGGGGTAAAAGCCCAAAATTGGGGTGTTTGGGGGGGTTCTGAGGGGGTAAAACCCCAAAATTGGGGAGTTTGGGGGGGTTCAGAGGGGGTAAAACCTTAAAATTGGGGAGTTTGCGGAGTCAAGACCCCAAAATTGGGGAGTTTGGGGGGGTTCTGAGAGGGTAAAACCTCAAAATTGGGGAGTTTGGGGGGGTTCTGAGAGGGTAAAACCTCAAAATTGGGGAGTTTGGGGAGTCAGGACCCCAAAATTGGGGAGTTTGGGGGGGTTCTGAGGGGGTAAAACCCCAAAATTGGGGTGTTTGGGGGGGTTCTGAGGGGGTAAAACCCCAAAATTGGGGAGTTTGGGGGGTTCTGAGGGGGTAAAACCCCAAAATTGGGGAGTTTGGGGAGTCAGGACCCCAAAATTGGGGAGTTTGGGGGGGATAAAACCTCAAAATCGGGAGTTTGGGGGTTCTGAGGGGGTAAAACCCCAAAATTGGGGAGTTTGGGGAGTCAGGACCCCAAAATTGGGGAGTTTGGGGGGGAGAAAACCTCAAAATCGGGAGTTTGGGGGTTTCTGAGGGGGTAAAACCCCAAAATTGGAGAGTTTAGGGGGGTCTGAGGGGTGTAAAACCCCCAAATTGTGGAGTTTTGGGGGTTCTGAGGGGGGTAAAACCCCAAAACTCGGGAGTTTGGGGAGCTCTGAGGGGTAAAACCCCCAAATTGGGGAATTTGGGGAGTCAGGACCCCAAAATTGGGGAGTTTGGGGGGTTCTGGGGGGGATAAAACCTCAAAATCGGGAGTTTGGGGGGTTGTGAGGGGGTAAAACCCCCAAATTGGGGAGTTTGGGAGGTTCTGAGGTGGGGAAACCCCAAAATGTTGAGGTTTTGGGGGGGGAGGACCCCGAAATGAGGGAGTTGAGGGGGGTCGGACCCCAAAAATCCCTCCCCGACCCCCTCAAAATCCCCTCTAGGAGGCGCTGGAGAAACTCAGCGACTCCTTAGAGGAGATGATGGACGGATACGAGGTGGGTTAGACACGCCCCCTCGCCATAAGCCACGCCCCTCCCCTCGACAGACCACGCCCCTTATCCATAGCCACGCCCCGTGTCCTCTAGGCCACGCCCACTCCCTTATAGACCACGCCCCTATACATGGCTCTGTATAAGGAAACCCTAAACCCCGGACCACGCCCCCTCTCTTAGCCACGCCCCATATCATTAGCCACACCCCCTCACTTAAACACGCCCCTTCTCCCCCTTAGCCACGCCCCCTCCAATAGCCACGCCCCCTCCTGCTCCGCTCTCACCCCCTTCCCTGACCACAACCCTTAACCTCCACTAGCCACGCCCTCTCTAGCCACGCCCTCTCTAGCCACGCCCTCTCTAGCCACGCCCCCTCTAGCCACGCCCCGCTCTAGCCACGCCCTCTCTAGCCACGCCCCCTCTAGCCACGCCCTCTTCGTGTCCCCAGGAGCTTCAGGAGAGCACGGAGCTCGCCCTGCGCCGGCACCTCCAGACCCTCCTCAGAGAGTGAGTCGGGGGCACCCAAGGGGGCTGGGGGGGCCCTGAGCACCCGGGGGGGGGTCCCTGAGCACCCACGGGTGCCCCTGAGGCTCTTTTTGGGGGTCCCTGAGCACCCACGGGTGCCCATGAGGCTCTTTTTGGGGGTCCCTGAGCCCCCACGGGTGCCCCTGAGGCTCTTTTTGGGGGTCCCTGAGCCCCCACGGGTGCCCCTGAGGCTCTTTTTGGGGGTCCCTGAGCCCCCACGGGTGCCCCTGAGGCTCTTTTTGGGGGTCCCTGAGCCCCCACGGGTGCCCCTGAGGCTCTTTTTGGGGGGTCCCTGAGCACCCATGGGGTGCCCCTGAGGCTATTTTTGGGGTCCCTGAGTCCCCACGAGTGCCCCTGAGGCTCTTTTTGGGGGTCCCTGAGCCCCCACGGGTGCCCCTGAGGCTATTTTTGGGGTCCCTGAGCCCCCACGAGTGCCCCTGAGGCTCTTTTTGGGGGTCCCTGAGCTCCCACGAGTGCCCCCTGAGGCAATTTTTGGGGGTCCCTGAGCACCCACGGGTGCCCTTGAGGCTCTTTTTGGGGGTCCCTGAGCACCCACGGGTGCCCCTGAGGCTCTTTTTGGGGGTCCCTGAGCCCCCACGGGTGCCCTTGAGGCTATTTTTGGGGTCCCTGAGCCCCCACGAGTGCCCCTGAGGCTCTTTTTGGGGGTCCCTGATCTCCCACGGGTGCCCCTGAGGCTCTTTTTGGGGGTCCCTGAGTCCCCACGGGTGCCCCTGAGGCTCTTTTTGGGGGTCCCTGAGCCCCCACGGGTGCCCCTGAGGCTATTTTTGGGGTCCCTGAGTCCCCACGGGTGCCCCTGAGGCTATTTTTGGGGGTCCCTGAACCCCCACGGGTGCCCCTGAGGCTCTTTTTGGGGGTCCCTGAGCACCCATGGGGTGCCCCTGAGGCTATTTTTGGGGTCCCTGAGTCCCCACGAGTGCCCCTGAGGCTCTTTTTGGGGGTCCCTGAGCCCCCACGGGTGCCCCTGAGGCTCTTTTTGGGGGTCCCTGAGCCCCCACGGGTGCCCCTGAGGCTCTTTTTGGGGGTCCCTGAGCACCCACGGGTGCCCCTGAGGCTCTTTTTGGGGGTCCCACCTCCCCCACGGGTGCCCCTGAGGCTCTTTTTGGGGGTCCCTGAGCCCCCACGGGTGCCCCTGAGGCTCTTTTTGGGGGTCCCTGAGCCCCCACGGGTGCCCCTGAGGCTCTTTTTGGGGGTCCCTGAGCCCCCACGGGTGCCCCTGAGGCTCTTTTTTGGCTCCCTGAGCACCCACGGGTGCCCCTGAGGCTCTTTTTTGGGTCCCTGAGCCCCCACGGGTGCCCCTGAGGCTCTTTTTGGGGGTCCCACCTCCCCCACGGGTGCCCCTGAGGCTCTTTTTGGGGGTCCCTGAGCCCCCACGGGTGCCCCTGAGGCTCTTTTTGGGGTCCCTGAGCCCCCACGGGTGCCCCTGAGGCTCTTTTTGGGGGTCCCACCTCCCCCACGGGTGCCCCTGAGGCTCTTTTTGGGGGTCCCTGAGCCCCCACGGGTGCCCCTGAGGCTCTTTTTTGGCTCCCTGAGCCCCCACGGGTGCCCCTGAGGCTCTTTTTGGGGGTCCCTGAGCACCCACGGGTGCCCCTGAGGCTCTTTTTGGGGGTCCCTGAGTCACCACGGGTGCCCATGAGGCTCTTTTTGGGGGTCCCTGAGTCCCCACGGGTGCCCCTGAGGCTCTTTTTGGGGGTCCCTGAGCCCCCACGGGTGCCCCTGAGGGTATTCTTAGGGTCCCTGAGCCCCCACGGGTGCCCCTGAGGCTCTTTTTGGGGGTCCCTGAGCCCCCACGGGTGCCCCTGAGGCTCTTTTTGGGGGTCCCTGAGCCCCCACGGGTGCCCCTGAGGCTCTTTTTGGGGGTCCCTGAGCCCCCACGGGTGCCCCTGAGGCTCTTTTTGGGGGTCCCTGAGCCCCCACGGGTGCCCCTGAGGCTCTTTTTGGGGTCCCTGAGCCCCCACGGGTGCCCCTGAGGCTCTTTTTGGGGGGTCCCACCTCCCCCACGGGTGCCCCTGAGGCTCTTTTTGGGGGTCCCTGAGCCCCCACGGGGGCCCCTGAGGCTCTTTTTGGGGTCCCCCCGTGGTTTCCGGGGCCCCCATGGGTGCTGTGCCCCTTCCCCAGGGACGCCCGGGGCCTGCGTGAGGCCCGCAGGGAGCGGGTTCGTTCGGCCGAGGCGCTAACGAGCGCCCTGCAGCGTCAGGCCGAGGTCTCCAGGCGTCGTCCAGCCGAGGCTCGAGAGGCCGACGCCGCCCTCGGGGGGGCCCGGGGGGCAGCCAGGGCCAGGGGGCTGCTCTACGTGCTCCGGGTGGGAAGGGGTTAACGGGGGTGGGAGGGGCTTGAATGGGTGGGGCTGAGGTGGTGGGGAAGGGGTTAAAGCGGATGGGAAGGGGTTAAAGCGGTGGGGAAGGGGTTAAAGCGGAGGGGAAGGGGTTAAAGCGGTGGGGAAGGGGTTAAAGTGGAGGGGAAGGGGTTAAAGCGGTGGGGAAGGGGTTAAAGCGGAGGGGAAGGGGTTAAAGTGGAGGGGAAGGGGTTAAAGTGGAGGGGAAGGGGTTAAAGCGGTGGGGAAGGGGTTAAAGCGGTGGGGAAGGGGTTAAAGCGGTGGGGAAGGGGTTAAAGCGGTGGGGAAGGGGTTAAAGCGGTGGGGAAGGGGTTAAAGCGGAGGGGAAGGGGTTAAAGCGGAGGGGAAGGGGTTAAAGCGGTGGGGAAGGGGTTAAAGCGGAGGGAGGGGCTTCTCGAGATGGAGCTTCCAGGAGTGGGAGGGGCTTGAATGGGTGGGGCTGAGGTGGAGGGGAAGGGGTTAAAGTGGTGGGGAAGGGGTTAAATTGGAGGGAGGGGCTTCTCGAGATGGAGCTTCCAGGGGTGGGAGGGGCTTGAGGAGGTGGGAGGGGCTTAAATGGGTGGGGCTGAGGTGGTGGGGAAAGGGTTAAAGTGGAGGGGAAGGGGTTAAAGCGGAGGGGAAGGGGTTAAAGCGGAGGGAGGGGCTTCTCGAGATGGAGCTTCCAGGAGTGGGAGGGGCTTAAATGGGTGGGGCTGAGGTGGTGGGGAAAGGGTTAAAGTGGAGGGGAAGGGGTTAAAGCGGTGGGGAAGGGGTTAAAGCGGTGGGGAAGGGGTTAAAGCGGTGGGGAAGGGGTTAAATTGGAGGGAGGGGCTTCTCGAGATGGAGCTTCCAGGGGTGGGAGGGGCTTGAGGAGGTGGGAGGGGCTTAAATGGGTGGGGCTGAGGTGGTGGGGAAGGGGTTAAAGCGGAGGGGAAGGGGTTAAAGCGGTGGGGAAGGGGTTAAAGTGGAGGGGAAGGGGTTAAAATGGAGGGAGGGGCTTCTCGAGATGGAGCTTCCAGGGGTGGGAGGGGCTTGAGGAGGTGGGAGGGGCTTGAATGGGTGGGGCTGAGGTGGTGGGGAAGGGGTTAAAGTGGTGGGGAAGGGGTTAAAGCGGAGGGGAAGGGGTTAAAGCGGAGGGAGGGGCTTCTCGAGATGGAGCTTCCAGGAGTGGGAGGGGCTTAAATGGGTGGGGCTGAGGTGGTGGGGAAAGGGTTAAAGTGGAGGGGAAGGGGTTAAAGCGGTGGGGAAGGGGTTAAAGTGGTGGGGAAGGGGTTAAAGCGGAGGGAGGGGCTTCTCAAGATGGAGCTTCCAGGGGTGGGAGGGGCTTGAGGTGGTGGGAGGGGCTTAAATGGGTGGGGCTGAGGTGGTGGGGAAAGGGTTAAAGTGGAGGGGAAGGGGTTAAAGCGGAGGGGAAGGGGTTAAATTGGAGGGAGGGGCTTCTCGAGATGGAGCTTCCAGGGGTGGGAGGGGCTTGAGGAGGTGGGAGGGGCTTAAATGGGTGGGGCTGAGGTGATGGGGAAGGGGTTAAAGCGGAGGGGAAGGGGTTAAAGCGGAGGGGAAGGGGTTAAAGCGGAGGGAGGGGCTTCTCGAGATGGAGCTTCCAGGAGTGGGAGGGGCTTAAATGGGTGGGGCTGAGGTGGAGGGGAAGGGGTTAAAGTGGACGGAGGGGCTTCTTGAGATGGAGCTTCCAGGGGTGGGAGGGGCTTGAGGTGGTGGGAGGGGCTTAAATGGGTGGGGCTGAGGTGGTGGGGAAGGGGTTAAAGTGGAGGGGAAGGGGTTGAAGCGGAGGGGAAGGGGTTAAATCGGAGGGGAAGGGGTTAAAGCGGAGGGGAAGGGGTTAAAGTGGAGGGGAAGGGGTTAAAGTGGAGGGAGGGGCTTAGAGAGGTGGGAGTGGCTTATAATGAATGAGCTTAAAGGGGTGGGAGGGGCTGAAGTGGATGGGAAGGGGTTAAAGGGGTGGGAGGGGCTTAGAGAGGTGGGAGGGGTTTAAGTGAAGATGGGGTTCAATGGATAGGAAGGGGTTAAAGGGGTGGGAGGGGCTTATAATGAATGAGCTTAAAGAGGTGGGAGGGGCTTAAAGGGGTGGGAGGGGCTTATAATGAATGAGCTTAAAGAGGTGGGAGGGGCTTAAAGGGGTGGGAGGGGCTTAGATTGGTGGGGCTGAGGTGGATGGGAAGGGGTTAATTGGAGGGGAAGGGGGTTAAAGTGGTGGGAGGGGCTTCTCGAGGTGGAGTTTCGAGGGGTGGGAGGGGCTTGAAGAGGTGGGAGGGGCTTAAATGGGTGGGGCTGAGGTGGAGGGGAAGGGGTTAAGTGGCTGCGAAGGGGTTAAAGGGGAGGGAGGGGCTTAAGGAGTGGGAGGGGCTTAGGTGAATATGGAGTTAAATGGGTAGGAAGGGGTTAAAGGGGTGGGAGGGGCTTAAATGGGAGGGGCTGAAATGGATGGGAAGGGGTTAAAGGGGTGGGAGGGGCTTAAGTGGTGGGAGGGGCTTAGAGAGGTGGGAGGGGCTTAAGTGAATATGGGGTTCAATGGACAGGAAGGGGTTAAAGGGGTGGGAGGGGCTTATAATGAATGCGGTTAAAGGGGTGGGAGGGGCTTGAATGGCTGGGAAGGGGTTAAATGGGAGGGGCTTGAAGGAGGGGGAGGGTCTTATATAGATGGGAGGGGCTTAAAGAGGTGGGAGGGGCTTAAAGGGGAGGGGCTTGAAGGAGTGGGAGGGGTTATATGGGCGAGAAGGGGTTAAATGGGTGGGTGGGGCTTATAATGATGGAAGTAGGAGAGGTGGGAGGGGCTTAAAGAGGTGGGAGGGGCTTAAAGGGGAGGGGCTGAAGTGGATGGGAGGGGCTTAAAGGGGTGGGAGGGGCTTAAAGGGGAGGGGCTGAAGTGGCTGGGGAGGGGTTAAAGGGGTGGGAGGGGCTTATAATGATGGAGGTTGGAGAGGTGGGAGGGGCTCAAAGGGGTGGGCGTGGCTTAAAGGGGGTGTGAGGGGCTTAAGGGGCGTGGCCTAATGAGATGTGGGCGGGGCTTAAGGGAGTTCTGGAGGGGGGCCCTGACTCCCCCCCCCCCCCCAGATGAACGTCCTGCAGGACAAGAAGAAAACTGAGACCCTGCACTTTGTGAGTTTGGGGGGGGCCCCAAATTATTGGGGGGGTCTCGGTGGCTTTTGGGGGGGTCTCAGTGAATTTTAGGGGGGTCTCAGTGAATTTTAGAGGCGTCTCAGTGGGTTTTGGGGGGTCTCGGTGGGTTTTGGGGTGTCACAGTGGGTTTTGAGGGGTCTCGGTGGGTTTTGGGGGGTCCCGGTGGGTTTTGAGGAGTCTCAGTGGGTTTTGGGGGGTCCCGGTGGGTTTTGGGGGGGTCCCGGTGGGTTTTGGGGGCGTCTCAGTGAGTTTTGGGAGGGTCTCTGTGGGTCTTGGAGGGTCTCTGTGGGTTTTGGGGGGTCTCGGTGGGTTTGGGGGTGTCTCAGTGAGTTTTGGGGGGGTCTCTGGGGGTTTTGGGGGTCTCGGTGGGTTTTGGGGGGGTCTCAGTGAGTTTTGGAGGGTCTCGGTGGGTTTTGGGGGTGTCTAAGTGAATTTTAGGGGGATCTCAGTGAATTTTAGGGGCATCTCAGTGGGTTTTAGGGGGGTCTCAGTGAATTTTAGAGGCGTCTCAGTGGGTTTTGGGGGGGTCCCGGTGAGTTTTGGGGGGGTCTCAGTGGGTCTTGGAGGGTCTCGGTGGGTTTTGGAAGGTCTCAGTTGGTTTTGGGGGTGTCTAAGTGAATTTTAGGGGGGGTCTCAGTGAATTTTAGGGGGGTCTCAGTGAATTTTAGGGGCGTCTCAGTGGGTTTTAGGGGGTCCCGGTGGGTTTTGGGGGGGTCTCAGTGGGTTTTGGGGGGATCTAAGTGGGTTTTGGGGGGTCTCAGTGAATTTTAGGGGGGTCTCGGTGGGTTTTGGGGGGGTCCTGGTGTGTTTTGTGGGGGGTCTCAGTGAATTTTAGGGGTGTCTCAGTGGGTTTTGGGGGGTCTCAGTGGGTTTTGGGGTGTCTGGAGGGGTTTTTGGGGGTTCTCAGAGGATTTTGGGGTGTCTGGAGGGGGTTTTGGGGGGTCTCAGTGGATTTTGGGGTGTCTGGAGGGGTTTTTGGGGGGTCTCAGTGGATTTTGGGGTGTCTGGAGGGGTTTTTGGGGGGTCTCAGTGGATTTTGGGGTGTCTGGGGGTTTTGAGGGGTCTCAGTG
This sequence comes from Clamator glandarius, assembly GCA_033459285.1. Lineage (NCBI taxonomy): Eukaryota > Metazoa > Chordata > Aves > Cuculiformes > Cuculidae > Clamator > Clamator glandarius. Next base: position 8,989 of record JAUNZM010003155.1, read on the forward strand.
GGTTTTGGGGTGTCTGGAGGGGTTTTTGGGGGTCTCAGTGGATTTTGGGGTGTCTGGAGGGGTTTTTTTGGGGGTCTCGGTGGATTTTGGGGTGTCTGGAGGGGGTTTTGGGGGGTCTCAGTGAATTTTAGGGGCGTCTCAGTGGGTTTTAGGGGGGTCTCAGTGAATTTTAGAGGCATCTCAGTGGGTTTTGGGGGGTCCCGGTGGGTTTTGGGGGCGTCTCGGTGAGTTTTGGGGGGGTCTCAGTGGGTCTTGGGGGGGTCTCTGTGGGTCTTGGAGGGTCTCAGTTGGTTTTGGGGGGGGGTCTCAGTGAGTTTTGGGGGGTCCCGTTGGGTTTTGGGGGTGCCTAAGTGAATTTTAGGGGGGGTCTCAGTGGGTTTTGGGGGGTCTCAGTGAATTTTAGGGGCGTCTCAGTGAATTTTAGAGGCGTCTCAGTGGGTTTTGGGGGGGTCCCGGTGGGTTTTGGAAGGTCTCAGTGAGTTTTGGGGGGGTCTCTGTGGGTCTTGGAGGGTCTCGGTGGGTTTTGGGGGGTCTCGGTTGGTTTTGGGGGGGTCTCAGTGAGTTTTGGGGGGTCCCGGTGGGTTTTGGGGGTGTCTAAGTGAATTTTAGGGGGGGTGTCAGTGAATTTTAGGGGGGTCTCAGTGAATTTTAGGGGCGTCTCAGTGGGTTTTAGGGGGTCCCGGTGGGTTTTGGGGGGGTCTCAGTGGGTTTTGGGGGGATCTAAGTGGGTTTTGGGGGGTCTCAGTGAATTTTAGGGGGGTCTCAGTGAATTTTAGGGGCGTCTCAGTGGGTTTTAGGGGGTCCCGGTGGGTTTTGGGGGGGTCCTGGTGTGTTTTGTGGGGGGTCTCAGTGAATTTTAGGGGTGTCTCAGTGGGTTTTGGGGGCTCTCAGTGGGTTTTGGGGTGTCTGGAGGGGTTTTTGGGGGTTCTCAGAGGATTTTGGGGTGTCTGGAGGGGGTTTTGGGGGGTCTCAGTGGATTTTGGGGTGTCTGGAGGGGTTTTTGGGGGGTCTCAGTGGGTTTTGGGGTGTCTGGAGGGGTTTTTGGGGGTTCTCAGTGGATTTTGGGGTGTCTGGAGGGTTTTTTGGGGGGTCTCAGTGGATTTTGGGGTGTCTGGAGGGGTTTTTTGGGGGGTCTCAGTGGATTTTGGGGTGTCTGGAGGGGTTTTTGGGGGTTCTCAGTGGATTTTGGGGTGTCTGGAGGGGTTTTTGGGGGGTCTCAGTGGATTTTGGGGTGTCTGGAGGGGGTTTGGGGGGTCTCAGTGGATTTTGGGGTGTCTGGTGGGGTTTTTTGGGGTCTCAGTGGATTTTGGGGTGTCTGGAGGGGTTTCTGGGGGGTCTCAGTGGATTTTGGGGTGTCTCGAGGTGGTTTTGGGGGTCTCAGTGGATTTTGGAGTGTCTGGGGGTTTTTGGGGGTTCTCAGTGGATTTTGGGGTGTCTGGAGTGGTTTTTGGGGGTCTTGGTGGATTTTGGGGTGTCTGGAGGGTTTTTTGGGGGTCTCAGTGGATTTTGGGGTGTCTGGAGGGGTTTTTGGGGGGTCTCAGTGGATTTTGGAGTGTCTGGAGGGTTTTTTGGGGGTCTCAGTGGATTTTGGGGTGTCTGGTGGGGTTTTTTTGGGGGTCTCAGTGGATTTTGGGGTGTCTGGAGGGGTTTTTGGGGGTCTCAGTGGATTTTGGGGTGTCTGGTGGGGTTTTTTGGGGGTCTCAGTGGATTTTGGGGTGTCTGGTGGGGTTTTTTGGGGGTCTCAGTGGATTTTGGGGTGTCTGGAGGGGTTTTTGGGGGGTCTCAGTGGATTTTGGGGTGTCTGGAGGGGTTTTTTGGGGGGTCTCAGTGGATTTTGGGGTGTCTGGTGGGGTTTTTGGGGGGTCTCAGTGGATTTTGGGGTGTCTGGTGGGGTTTTTGGGGGGTCTCAGTGGATTTTGGGGTGTCTGGAGGGTTTTTTTGGGGGTCTCAGTGGATTTTGGGGTGTCTGGTGGGTTTTTTGGGGGGTCTCAGTGGATTTTGGGGTGTCTGGAGGGTTTTTTGGGGGTCTCAGTGGATTTTGGGGTGTCTGGTGGGGTTTTTGGGGGTCTCAGTGGATTTTGGGGTGTCTGGTGGGGTTTTTTGGGGGGTCTCAGTGGATTTTGGGGTGTCTGGAGGGGTTTTTGGGGGGTCTCAGTGGATTTTGGGGTGTCTGGGGGGTTTTGGGGGTTCTCAGTGGATTTTGGGGTGTCTGGAGGGGTTTCTGGGGGGTCTCAGTGGATTTTGGGGTGTCTGGAGGGGTTTTTGGGGGTCTCGGTGGATTTTGGGGTGTCTGGAGGGGGTTTTGGGGGGTCTCAGTGGATTTTGGGGTGTCTGGAGGGGGTTTTTGGGGGGTCTCAGTGGATTTTGGGGTGTCTGGGGGG
>JAUNZM010003156.1:0-12501 GCA_033459285.1 Clamator glandarius
CGTCCCCCCCATGACCCCATGTCCCCCATATCCCCCCCCATGTCCCCATATCCCCCATGTCCCCATATGCCCCCTGTCCCCCCCCATATCCCCCGCTGTCCCCCCATGTACCCCATATCCCCCCCGTCCCCACATCCCCCCCATATCCCCCCCGTCTCCCACACCCCTCCATGTCCCCCCCCATGTCCCCATATCCCCCCCCGTCCCCCATGCCCCTCTCTGTCCCCCCCATGTCCCCATATCCCCCCCTGTCCCCCCCCGTCCCCCATGCCCCTCTCTGTCCCCCCCCATGTGCCCATATCCCCCCATGTCCCCTCATACACCCCCCTGTCCCCCCCCCATATCCCCCCGTGTCCCCCCCATGTCCCCATATCCCCCCCCCGTCCCCCCCTGTCCCCCATGCCCCTCTCTGTCCCCCCCCCATATGCCCATATCCCCCCATGTCCACTCATACACCCCCCTGTCCCCCCCCATATCCCCCCCTGTCCCCCCCTGTCCCCCATGCCCCTCTCTGTCCCCCCCATGTACCCCATATCCCCCCCATCCCCACATCCCCCCCATATCCCCCCCGTCTCCCACACCCCTCCATGTCCCCCCCCCATGTGCCCATATCCCCCCCATGTCCCCTCATACACCCCCCTGTCCCCCCCATGTCCCCCATGCCCCTCTCTGTCCCCCCCCATGTGCCCATATCCCCCCATGTCCCCTCATACAACCCCCTGTCCCCCCCATATCCCCCCCCTGTCCCCCCCATGTCCCCATATCCCCCCCCTGTCCCCCCCATGTCCCCCATGCCCCTCTCTGTCCCCCCCATGTGCCCATATCCCCCCCCCGTCCCCCCCCTGTCCCCCATGCCCCTCTCTGTCCCCCCCATGTGCCCATATCCCCCCATGTCCCCTCATACACCCCCCCGTCCCCCCCCATATCCCCCCGTGTCCCCCACCTGCTGGGGGCGCCCGATGCGGGCCATGTCCCCGCGGTGGCCGCTGTCCCCCTCGCTGGTGGCCGCGGGGCCCCCGGTAGCCGTGGGGCTCGTCGGGCTGGGCCGGGGGCTCCCAGGGCTGGGGCTGCAGCGCCCGCACACAGCCCTGCAGAGACTCGAGGGAGCCGGGGGGGGCCCGGGGGGGGGGCCCTGCGGGGGGGACAGACGCATAGAGACCCCCCCCGAGAACCCCCAGAGGGACCCCCTGCAAATAAATCCCCTGGGAGCCCCACAACGGCCCCCACAGGGACCCCCCAATAACCCCCCCCAGGGACTTCAGCGAGCCGGGGGGGCCCAGCGGGAGCCCGACACATAGGGACCCCCCCAAGGAACACCCCAAGAACCCCCCCCAATAACCCCCCCACAGGGACCCCCCCATAAACGCCCCTGGGACCCCCCAATAACATCCCCAGAAACTCCCCCAATAACCCCCCTTAGTGACTCTGGGGGGCTCAGACCCATAGGGACCCCCCCCCCAATAACCCCCCTAGTGACTCTGGGGGGCTCAGACCCATAGGGACCCCCCCCCAATAACCCCCCTAGTGACTCTGGGGGGCTCAGACCCATAGGGACCCCCCCCCCCAATAACCCCCCTAGTGACTCTGGGGGGCTCAGACCCATAGGGACCCCCCCCCAATAACCCCCCTAGTGACTCTGGGGGGCTCAGACCCATAGGGACCCCCCCCCAATAACCCCCCTAGTGACTCCTGGGGGCTCAGACCCATAGGGACCCCCCCCCCCAATAACCCCCGGGGTTACTCTGGGGGGCTCAGACCCATAGGGACCCCCCCCCCAATAACCCCCCTAGTGACTCTGGGGGGCTCAGACCCATAGGGACCCCCCCCAATAACCCCCCTAGTGACTCCTGGGGGCTCAGACCCATAGGGACCCCCCCCCCAGGCTGATGTGGGGGGTTATGGGGGGCACTTGGGGGTCCCGGGGGGGGCAGTGGGAAATGGGGGAAGAATTGGGGGTCGGGGGGGGCGAGTTGTGGGTCTGAGCCCCACAGAGGGGTTGGGGGGGGGGGGCACTTGGGGGGGCAGCGCTTACCCTGGGGCGTAGAAGGGCTTGTGGGGGGGCCCCCCCATTGCCGCCGGGGGGGGGCGGGAGGTGGGGGGGCAGCGGCGCCTGCCCCACGCTGGAAGAGCACCTGGGGGGGGGGGGGCAGAGACGGGGGAGAGTGACCCCCAAGTGTGGGGCGGGGACCCCAGGGGGAGAGGGGGGGGGGGACACACGTCTGGGATGGGAGGACACCCCCCCTCCCCGATATGTGGGGGGTCCCCAATGTGTGGGGCAGCGCGGGTCGCTCTGGGTCGCTATGGGGCAGCGTGGGTCGCTCTGGGTCGCTGTGGGGCAGGCTGTGGGGCAGCGTGGGTCGCTATGGGGCAGGCTGTGGGGCAGCGTGGGTCGCTGTGGGGCAGGCTGTGGGGCAGCGTGGGTCGCTGTGGGTCGCTATGGGGCAGCGTGGGTCGCTGTGGGTCGCTATGGGGCAGCGTGGGTCGCTCTGGGTCGCTGTGGGGCAGCGCGGGTCGCTCTGGGTCGCTATGGGGCAGCGTGGGTCGCTCTGGGTCGCTGTGGGGCAGGCTGTGGGGCAGCGTGGGTCGCCGTGGGGCAGGCTGTGGGGCAGCGTGGGTCGCTGTGGGTCGCTATGGGGCAGCGTGGGTCGCTGTGGGTCGCTATGGGGCAGCGTGGGTCGCTCTGGGTCGCTGTGGGGCAGGCTGTGGGGCAGCGCGGGTCGCTGTGGGGCAGGCTGTGGGGCAGCGTGGGTCGCTGTGGGGCAGGCTGTGGGGCAGCGTGGGTCGCTGTGGGTCGCCGTGGGGCAGGCTGTGGGGCAGGCTGTGGGTCGCTGTGGGTCGCTATGGGGCAGCGTGGGTCGCTGTGGGTCGCCGTGGGGCAGCGTGGGTCGCTGTGGGTCACTATGGGGCAGGCTGTGGGGCAGCGTGGGTCGCTGTGGGTCGCTATGGGGCAGCGTGGGTCGCTCTGGGTCGCTGTGGGGCAGGCTGTGGGGCAGCGTGGGTCGCTGTGGGTCGCTATGGGGCAGGCTGTGGGGCAGTGCGGGTCGCTGTGGGTCGCTGTGGGGCAGCGTGGGTCGCTGTGGGGCAGGCTGTGGGGCAGCGTGGGTCGCTGTGGGTCGCCGTGGGGCAGGCTGTGGGGCAGGCTGTGGGTCGCTGTGGGTCGCTGTGGGGCAGCGTGGGTCGCTGTGGGTCGCTGTGGGGCAGCGCGGGTCGCTGTGGGTCGCCGTGGGGCAGGGTGGGTCAGGGTGTGGGTCGCTGTGGGTCACAGGTACCTGTTGGGGGGCAGCCAGGGGCGTGGGGGGCAGGCGGCCCAGGCCCCACTGCAGCTCAGGCTCCCCACGGCGAAGGGGTCCCGACCGGCCCTGCCCCCCAGCGGCTCCGCCGCGCGATGCATCCAGCCCTGCCCCACGGCGACCCACGGCTCAGCCCCACGGCTCTGACCCACACCCCCCCCGTGCCCCACAGACACCCCTCCCTGCCCCACAGACGTCCCTGTGCCCCATAGACACCCCATAGAAACTCCTCAGCCCCATAGACACCCCCGTGCCCCATACATACTCCTCCCTGCCCCACAGATACTTCTGTGCCCCCCAAGAACCCCATAGCGCCCCATAGCCCCCCCCAGCAGCCCCATAGCCCCCCAAACAGCCCCATAGCCCCCCTATAGCCTTCCTATAGCCCCCCCAAGCAGCCCCATAGCCCCCCCAGCAGCCCCATAGCCCCCCAAACAGACCCACAGCCCCCCTATAGCCCTCCAGCAGCCCCATAGCCCCCCCTATAGCACCCCCCAGCAGCCCCATAGCTCCTCCAGCAGCCCCATAGCCCCCCAAACAGCCCCATAGCCCCCCTAGAGCCCTCCAGCAGCCCCATAGCCCCCCAGCAGCCCCATAGCTGCCCCATAGCCCCCCAAACACCCCCATAGCCCCCAAGCAGGCCCATAACCCCTCCAGTAGCCCCATAGCGCCCCATAGTCCCCCCAGCAGCCCCATAGCCCCCAAACAGACCCACAGCCCCCCTATAGCCCCCCTAGCAGCCCCATAGCCCCCCAAACAGACCCACAGCCTCCCTATAGCCCTCCAGCAGCCCCATAGCCCCCAAACAGCCCCATAGCCCCCCTAGAGCCCTCCAGCAGCCCCATAGCCCCCCCAGCAGCCCCATAGCCCCCCAAACACCCACCATAGCCCCCCAAGCAGGCCCATAACCCCTCCAGTAGCCCATAGCGCCCCATAGTCCCCCAGCAGCCCCCCCCCCCCATAGGCCCCCACTCACCAGTCCTGGGGTGCCGGACGCCTGGGACCCCCGGGCCCCCCCGTGCGGGGAGGGGCAGCCCCGGGGGGGGGGCGGCTGTGGGGGGGGGGGGGAAGGGGGGGGGGCGCGGCCCCTCCCTCACTGCACCTGGGGGGGGGCGCATGGGGGGTTATTGGGGGTTTGGAGGGGGAGCTACGGGGGGGGCGTGGGGGTAGTTGAGTGGGTCATGGGGCAAGTATGGGGGTTATGGGGCAGCTGGGGGCAGTGACGGGTGGTTATAGCACAGCGGGGGGCGGGTACGGGGCAGCGAGGGGCAGTTATCAGCCACTATGGGGCAGTTGTAGGGGGTTACGGGGCAGTTGGGGGGCAACTGGAGACAGTTATGGGGCAACCAAGAGCTGTTATAGGCAACTAGGGAGCAATCGTAGGTGATTATTGGACAACTGGGGTGGTTGCGAGTGATTATGGGGCAACTAGAGAGGCTCTGAGTGATTATGGGGCAACCATAAGTAGTTATGGGGCAGTTATGGGGCAGCCGGGGTAGTTACGGGAGATTATGGGGCAGTTATGGGGCACCTGGGGCAGTTATGGGGCACCTGGGGCAGTTATGGGGCCGGAACCCAATGGGGAAGTCCTCGGGGGGGGGGGGGGGAACCGGAAGAGCGGAAGTGGGCGTGGCCTCGCGGTGACGCGCGCAGCGTGGGCCCAAGCCCCGCCCCCCCGCACATCTCCCCACAGGCCCCGCCCCCCCAAAAAGGCCCCCTCACGTGGGCGGCGACGCGGTCCCGGCCAATCACAACGCGCCCCGCGCCGCGCGGTTAATCATCGCGGCTTCCGGCTTCCGGCTCGGCTGCGGAAACGGGAGGGCGGGGCCAGTGAGTCGGGGGGGGCGTGGCTAAGAGAGCCAGGGGGCGGGGCCAAGGGAGCCAGGGGGCGGGGGAAACCCCAGCGGGGAGCGGGAAGGGGGGGGGGCGAGGAACCACGGCTGCCCCATAGATGCCCCATAGATGCTGTGACTGGGCCCCACACGTGACCCACAGCCCCACACACGTGACCCACAGCCCCACACACGTGACCCACAGCCCCACACACGTGACCCACAGCCCCACACGTGAGCCCCACGGGTCTATATGTGACCCACAGCCCCACACACGTGACCCACAGCCCCACATACGTGACCCACAGCCCCACACGTGAGCCCCACGGGTCTATATGTGACCCACAGCCCCACACACGTGACCCACAGCCCCACACACGTGACCCACAGCCCCACATACGTGACCCACAGCCCCACACGTGAGCCCCACGGGTCTATATGTGACCCACAGCCCCACATACGTGACCCACAGCCCCACACACGTGACCCACAGCCCCACACGTGAGCCCCACGGGTCTATATGTGACCCACAGCCCCACACACGTGACCCACAGCCCCACATACGTGACCCACAGCCCCACACGTGAGCCCCACGGGTCTATATGTGACCCACAGCCCCACACACGTGACCCACAGCCCCACACACGTGACCCACAGCCCCACACACGTGACCCACAGCCCCACACGTGAGCCCCACGGGTCTATATGTGACCCACAGCCCCACATACGTGACCCACAGCCCCACACACGTGACCCACAGCCCCACACACGTGACCCACAGCCCCACACGTGAGCCCCACGGGTCTATATGTGACCCACAGCCCCACACACGTGACCCACAGCCCCACATACGTGACCCACAGCCCCACATACGTGACCCACAGCCCCACACACGTGACCCACAGCCCCATAGCTGTGACCCACAGCCCCACACGTGAGCCCCACGGGTCTATATGTGACCCACAGCCCCACATACGTGACCCACAGCCCCATATGTGTGACCCACAGGTCCACACGTGACCCACAGCCCCACACACGTGAGCCCCACGGGTCCATACTTGACCTACAGCCCCACATGTGTGACCCACAGGTCCATATACGACCCACAGCCCCACACACGTGACCCACAGCCCCACACGTGTGACCCACAGGTCCATATGTGACCCATAGCCCCACACACGTGACCCACAGCCCCACACGTGAGCCCCACGGGTCCATACGTGACCCACAGCCCCACACGTGTGACCCACAGGTCCATATGTGACCCACAGCCCCACACACGTGACCCATAGCCCCATACGTCTAACCCACAGATCCATACGTGACCCACAGCCCCACACGTGTGACCCACAGATCCATACGTGACCCACAGCCCCACACGTGTGACCCACAGGTCTATACGTGACCCACAGCCCCACACGCGTGACCCACAGATCCATACGTGACCCACAGCCCCACACGTGTGACCCACAGGTCCATATGTGACCCACAGCCCCACACACGTGACCCACAGCCCCACACGTGTGACCCACAGGTCCATACGTGACCCACAGCCCCACACGTGAGCCCCACGGGTCCATACGTGACCCACAGCCCCACACGTGTGACCCACAGGTCCATATGTGACCCCAGCCCCACACACGTGACCCATAGCCCCACACGCGTGCCCCACAGCCCCACACGCGTGCCCCACAGCCCCACACATCTGACCTACCCCCAGCCCCATACGTGCCCCCCAGCCCCCCAGCTGTGCCCCCCAGGCTGCCGTGTCCCCTCACCGTGTCCCCGTGTCCCGTGTCCGTGTGTCCCATGTGCTCCCCAGCCCCGCGTGGGCAGCCCCCCCCCGCCCCCCCGTCCCGTGACGTCGGTGCCCGTGACGCCAGCGCCCACAGGGGAAACCCGGGGGGGGACACGGGGAGGGGGGGGACGGGACGACGGGACATGAGGACACAGGGACGTGGGGTCTTGGGGACACACGGACACGGGGACACGAGGGGACACGCAGGGTCACGTCAGGACAGCGGTGGGTGCCGGGCACACGGGGACATGTGAGGGGACAGAGGGACACGCTGAGGGCATGTGGGGACACGGGGAGGACGTGGGGACACGTGTGGGGACGGAAGGACACGAGTGGGGACAGAGGGACATACGTGGGGGACATGAAGACACGCGTGGGGACATGGGGACACAGGGACAAAGGGAGGGCGTGTGGGGACACGGGGAAACACGGGGGGACATGTGTGGGGACAAGGGGACACAGGGAGAACACGGGGACACGTGGGGACAAGGGGACACAGGGACATGTGGGGACATGGGGACACGCGTGGGGACAAGGGGACACGTGGGGACACGCGTGGGGACAAGGGGACAGAGGGAGGACACGGGGACACGTGAGGACACGGGGACACGTGGGGACGTTGGGAGGGGCACAGGTGACACAGGCAGGCGTGTGACAGGGGCCACCGCTCCCAGTACAACCAGTAACGCCACCCCCAGTGCTCCCAGTATAACCAGTACCTGCCACTCACACTCCCAGTACTCCCAGTATAACCCTCACCCGGCACTCTGGGCTCCCAGTACTCCCAGTATAACCCTCACCCGGCACTCTGGGCTCCCAGTACTCCCAGTATAACCCTCACACGGCACTCTGGGCTCCCAGTACTCCCAGTATAACCCTCACCCGGCACTCTGGGCTCCCAGTACTCCCAGTATAACCCTCACCCGGCACTCTGGGCTCCCAGTACTCCCAGTATAACCCTCACCCGGCACTCTGGGCTCCCAGTACTCCCAGTATAACCCTCACCCGGCACTCTGGGCTCCCAGTACTCCCAGTATAACCCTCACCCGGCACTCTGGGCTCCCAGTACTCCCAGTTTAACCCTCACCCGGCACTCTGGGCTCCCAGTACTCCCAGTATAACCCTCACCCGGCACTCTGGGCTCCCAGTACTCCCAGTATAACCCTCACACAGCATTCTGGGCTCCCAGTACTCCCAGTATAACCCTCACCCGGCACTCTGGGCTCCCAGTACTCCCAGTATAACCCTCACACAGCACTCTGGGCTCCCAGTACTCCCAGTATAACCCTCACCCGGCACTCTGGGCTCCCAGTACTCCCAGTATAACCCTCACCCGGCACTCTGGGCTCCCAGTACTCCCAGTATAACCCTCACCCGGCACTCTGGGCTCCCAGTACTCCCAGTTTAACCCTCACCCGGCACTCTGGGCTCCCAGTACTCCCAGTATAACCCTCACCCGGCACTCTGGGCTCCCAGTACTCCCAGTATAACCCTCACACAGCATTCTGGGCTCCCAGTACTCCCAGTATAACCCTCACCCGGCACTCTGGGCTCCCAGTACTCCCAGTATAACCCTCACCCGGCACTCTGGGCTCCCAGTACTCCCAGTTTAACACTCACCCGGCACTCTGGGCTCCCAGTACTCCCAGTTTAACACTCACCCGGCACTCTGGGCTCCCAGTACTCCCAGTATAACCCTCACCCGGCACTCTGGGCTCCCAGTACTCCCAGTATAACCCTCACCCGGCATTCTGGGCTCCCAGTACTCCCAGTATAACCCTCACCCGGCATTCTGGGCTCCCAGTACTCCCAGTATAACCCTCACCCGGCATTCTGGGCTCCCAGTACTCCCAGTATAACCCTCACCCGGCACTCTGGGCTCCCAGTACTCCCAGTATAACCCTCACCCGGCACTCTGGGCTCCCAGTACTCCCAGTATAACCCTCACCCGGCATTCTGGGCTCCCAGTACTCCCAGTATAACCCTCACCCGGCACTCTGGGCTCCCAGTACTCCCAGTATAACCCTCACCCGGCACTCTGGGCTCCCAGTACTCCCAGTATAACCCTCACCCGGCACTCTGGGCTCCCAGTACTCCCAGTATAACCCTCACCCGGCATTCTGGGCTCCCAGTACTCCCAGTATAACCCTCACACAGCACTCTGGGCTCCCAGTACTCCCAGTATAACCCTCACCCGGCATTCTGGGCTCCCAGTACTCCCAGTATAACCCTCACACAGCACTCTGGGCTCCCAGTACTCCCAGTATAACCCTCACCCGGCACTCTGGGCTCCCAGTACTCCCAGTATAACCCTCACCCGGCACTCTGGGCTCCCAGTACTCCCAGTATAACCCTCACCCGGCACTCTGGGCTCCCAGTACTCCCAGTTTAACCCTCACCCGGCACTCTGGGCTCCCAGTACTCCCAGTATAACCCTCACCCGGCACTCTGGGCTCCCAGTACTCCCAGTATAACCCTCACACAGCATTCTGGGCTCCCAGTACTCCCAGTATAACCCTCACCCGGCACTCTGGGCTCCCAGTACTCCCAGTATAACCCTCACCCGGCACTCTGGGCTCCCAGTACTCCCAGTTTAACACTCACCCGGCACTCTGGGCTCCCAGTACTCCCAGTTTAACACTCACCCGGCACTCTGGGCTCCCAGTACTCCCAGTATAACCCTCACCCGGCACTCTGGGCTCCCAGTACTCCCAGTATAACCCTCACCCGGCACTCTGGGCTCCCAGTACTCCCAGTATAACCCTCACCCGGCACTCTGGGCTCCCAGTACTCCCAGTATAACCCTCACACAGCACTCTGGGCTCCCAGTACTCCCAGTATAACCCTCACCCGGCACTCTGGGCTCCCAGTACTCCCAGTATAAACCTCACACGGCACTCTGGGCTCCCAGTACTCCCAGTATAACCCTCACCCGGCACTCTGGGCTCCCAGTACTCCCAGTATAACCCTCACCCGGCACTCTGGGCTCCCAGTACTCCCAGTATAACCCTCACCCGGCATTCTGGGCTCCCAGTACTCCCAGTATAACCCTCACCCGGCATTCTGGGCTCCCAGTACTCCCAGTATAACCCTCACCCGGCATTCTGGGCTCCCAGTACTCCCAGTATAACCCTCACCCGGCACTCTGGGCTCCCAGTACTCCCAGTATAACCCTCACCCGGCACTCTGGGCTCCCAGTACTCCCAGTATAACCCTCACCCGGCATTCTGGGCTCCCAGTACTCCCAGTATAACCCTCACCCGGCACTCTGGGCTCCCAGTACTCCCAGTATAACCCTCACCCGGCACTCTGGGCTCCCAGTACTCCCAGTATAACCCTCACCCGGCACTCTGGGCTCCCAGTACTCCCAGTATAACCCTCACCCGGCACTCTGGGCTCCCAGTACTCCCAGTATAACCCTCACCCCGCACTCTGGGCTCCCAGTACTCCCAGTATAACCCTCACCCGGCACTCTGGGCTCCCAGTACTCCCAGTATAACCCTCACACAGCACTCTGGGCTCCCAGTACTCCCAGTATAACCCTCACCCAGCACTCTGGGCTCCCAGTACTCCCAGTATAACCCTCACCCGGCACTCTGGGCTCCCAGTACTCCCAGTATAACCCTCACCCGGCACTCTGGGCTCCCAGTACTCCCAGTTTAACACTCACCCGGCACTCTGGGCTCCCAGTATGACCCTCACCTGGCCCCCAGTGCTCCCAGTATGGGCTGTCCCAGTGCTCCCACACCCACCTTATCAGGGGACGCACCCAGCCCGGCCCCGGCTGCCGCCTCGGCAGATTCGGGGGGGTTCCCAGGGGCCCCCCCAAACCCCCAAATCACCCCCAACACCCCTAAATACTCTCCCAGGACCCCAAAACACCCCAAATACCCCCCAGACACCCCAAATTCCACCCTATAAACACCCCAGAACCCCCTAATTGCCCCTCAGGACCTCAAAACACCCCAAATTCCAACCCACAATCCTCCCTGACACCCCCAAATCCCCCCCAGGACCCCCAAACACCCCAAATTCCACCCCAAATACCCCCAGACCCCTTGACACCCCGAATTCCTCCCTGTTATTTCAAATGTCCCCCCCACAAACACCCCCAGATTTCCCTAATTCCTCCCTGGATCCCCAGACGCCCCAAATTCCTCCCCATAAACACCCCCTAACACCCCAAATCCCCCCCGGACCCCCAAACACCCAAAATTCCACTCCAAATACCCCAAATTCCTTCCAAAACGCTCCCAGATACCTCTAAATCCCTAAGACACCCCAAATTCCACCCTGACACCCCAAATTCCACCCCACAAACACCCCAGACCTCCTTAATCCCCCCCCCAGGACCCCCAGACACCCCAAATTCCTCCCACAAACACGCCCAGACCCCCCTAATTCCCTCTCAGGACCTCAAAACACCCCAAATTCCCCCCCACAAACACCCCCAGGTCCCCCTGAATCCCCATCAGGACCCTGAGACACCCCAAATTTTACCCTGTAACCCTCAATTCCACCCCAAGCAGCCCTAGACCCCTTGACACCCCAAATTCCACCCTGACACCCCAAATTCCACCCTGACACCCCAAATTCACCCCCTGAAACACCCTCAGACCCCCCTATATCCCCCCCAGGACCTCAAGACACCCCAAATTCCACCCTGACACCCCAAATCTCCTCCCTCAACACCCCAAATACCCCCTTGCCCCTCAGGGGAGTCAGAGCACCCCCCCTTTTTACCTCAGGATGGCCAGAGCCCCCCATTTTACCTCATGAGGGCTCAAGACCCCCCTCATTTCACCTTATAGGGGATCAAGACCCCCCCATTTCACTTCTTAGGGCTGAGAACACCCCCAATTCATGTCATGGGGGATCAGAACCCCCGCAGTTCACCTCTTAGGGGCTCGGGACCCCCCCATTTTACCTCAAGGGGATAAAGACCCCCCCCCTTTCACCTCAGGGGGGATCAGGCCCCCCCTCTCTCCCCCCAATCACCCCTTGGGGGGTGGGTCAAGGCTCCCTTTCCCCCCTCCCCTCAATATCACACCAGCCCCCCCCATTTCACCTCAGGGGGCTCAAGACCCCCCCCCCCATTTCACTTCTTAGGGGATCAGAACCCCCCCATTTCATCTCATGGGAATCAGGACCCCCCCATTTCATCTCTTAGGTGACCAGAACCCCCCTCATTTCACTTCTTAGGGGGGGGATCAGCCCCCCCATTTCATCTCACGAGGGATCAAGCCCCCCCTCTTTACCCCCAATCACCCCTTTTTGGGAGGGGGGGTCAAGGCTCCCTTTCCCCCCTCCCCTCAATATCACACCAGCTCCTCCCCATTTCACCTCAGGGGGCCCAAGAGCCCCCCTCATTTCACCTCAAGGGGCTAAAGACCCCCCCGATTTCACCTCGGGGGGATCAGAACCCCCCCAATTCACTTCTTAGGAGGGGATCAGAACCCCCCTCTTTCACCTCTTAGGAGCTCAAGACCCTCTCATTTCACTTTATGGGGGATCAGAACCCCCCCCATTTCACCTCAGGGGGGATCAGAACCCCCCTCTCTCCCCCCAATCACCCCTTTGG
>JAUNZM010003157.1:0-33319 GCA_033459285.1 Clamator glandarius
CGGCTCAGCTCACACCAGTCCAACCCAGTTCCACACCAGTTCCACCCCAGTCCGGCTCAGCTCACACCAGTCCAACCCAGTTCCACACCAGTTCCAGCCCAGTCCGGCTCAGCTCACACCAGTCCAACCCAGCTCCACACCAGTTTCCAGCCCAGTCCGGCTCAGCTCACACCAGTCCAACCCAGTTCCACACCAGTTCCAGCCCAGTCCGGCTCAGCTCACACCAGTCCAACCCAGTTCCACACCAGTTCCACCCCAGTCCGGCTCAGCTCACACCAGTCCAACCCAGCTCCACACCAGTTCACACCAGTTCAGCGCAGCTCCAGCCCAGTCCAACCCAGTTCAGACCAGTACAGCCCAGTCTAACCCAGTCCAACCCAGTTCAGCTCAGCTCCAGCCCAGTCCTAACCCAGTTTAACCCAGTTCAGCTCAGCTCCAGCCCAGTTTAACCAGTTTAAACCCAGTTCAGCTCAGCTCCAGCCCAGTCTAACCCAGTTTAACCCAGTTCAGCTCAGCTCCAGCCCAGTTTAACCCAGTTCAGCTCAGCTCCAGCCCAGTTTAACCCAGTTCGGCTCAGCTCCAGCCCAGTCTAACCCAGTTTAACCCAGTTCGGCTCAGCTCCAGCCCAGTCTAACCCAGTTAACCCCAGTCCAACCCAGTTTAAACCCAGTTCAACAGCCCAGCTCCAGCCCAGTCCAACCAGTTCGGCTCAGCTCCAGCCCAGTTTAACCCAGTTCAGCTCAGCTCCAGCCCAGTCTAACCCAGTTTAACCCAGTTCAGCTCAGCTCCAGCCCAGTCCAACCCAGTTCGGCTCAGCTCCAGCCCAGTTTAACCCAGTTCAGCCCAGCTCCAGCCAGTCTAACCCAGTTTAACCCAGTTCAGCCCAGCTCCAGCCCAGTCCAACCCAGTTCGGCTCAGCTCCAGCCCAGTTTAACCCAGTTCAGCTCAGCTCCAGCCCAGTCTAACCCAGTTTAACCCAGTTCAGCTCAGCTCCAACCCAGTTTAACCCAGTTCAGCCCAGCTCCAGCCCAGTCCAACCCAGTCTGGCTCCCAGGCACCCACAGGCAGTGGGGCAGCCGTGGGGCAGGCCTGGACGCGCTATGGGGCAGCCGCTGGCACGCCGTGGGGCAGGCGGAGGCGCGTCGTGGGGAAGCTGTGGGGCAGGCCTGGCCATGCTATGGGGCAGGGCAGCCGCGCCGTGGGGCAGCCGTGGGGCAGGGATGGCAGCTGTGGGGCAGCCGTGGGGCAGGGATGGCAGCTGTGGGGCAGCCGTGGGGCAGGGCATGCCGCGCCGTGGGGCAGCCGTGGGGCAGCCGTGGGGCAGCCATGGGGCAGGGATGGCAGCTGTGGGGCAGCCGAGGCAGCTATGGGGCAGCTGTGGGGCAGGTAGGTGCGGCAGCCGCGCCGTGGGGCAGCCGTGGGGCAGGGATGGCAGCTGTGGGGCAGCCGAGGCAGCTATGGGGCAGCTGTGGGGCAGGTAGGTGCGGCAGCCACGCCGTGGGGCAGCCGTGGGGCAGCCGTGGGGCAGGTAGGTGCAGCAGCCACACCGTGGGGCAGCCGTGGGGCAGGGATGGCAGCTATGGGGCAGCCGTGGGGCAGCCGTGGGGCAGGAATGGCAGCTATGGGGCAGCCGTGGGGCAGCCGTGGGGCAGGAATGGCAGCTATGGGGCAGCCGTGGGGCAGCCGTGGGGCGTGGGAGGAAGCGCTCGCGCCGCCATGGGCACGGCCGGCCGGCCAACGCCCCACGGCGCCCGCGCCCCGAGGGCCAACGTGGGGCTGCCCCATAGCCGGAAGGGGGGGGCCAAGGACACCGCCCCACATGGGGGGCTGCCCCCATAGCCTGGGGGGGCCCAGGGACACCACCCCACATGGGGGGGGCTGCCCCATAGATTGGGGGGGGGGTGTTACACCGCCCCATTCATGGCTCTGCCCCATAGCTCCAATGTGTGGGGCTGCCCCATAGCCTGGCTGGGGGACACCGCCCCACATGGGGGGCTGCCCCATAGATGGGGGGTCCAGGGACACCACCCCACATGGGGGGCTGCCCCCATAGATTGGGGGGGCCCAGGGACACCGCCCCACATGGGGGGCTGCCCCATAGATGGGGGGGCCCAGGGACACCGCCCCCACATGGGGGCTGCCCCACACGTGGCTCTGACCCACAGACCCTGCCCCACACCCTAAGCCCCCCCCCCACCCCACGCGTCTCCCCATAGGGCTCTGCCACACCCCCACCCCGCCCCATAGCGCCCCCACATCCCCCTGCCCCCCCACATCCCATCTCCCCCCCCACACCAACCCGCGCCCCACACCAACCCGCCCCCCACATCTCCCGCCCCCAACTCCCCCCAAGTCCCCCCATCTCCCCCACTATCTCCCCCCATGTGCCCCCCATATTTCTCTCCACATCTCCCTCCCTCCTGCCCCCCCCGTCTCCCCCTCCCCCTCATGCTCCCCCCTCCCCTCTCCTGCCCCCCATCTCCCCCTCTCCTGCCCCCCCTCCCCTCTCCTGCCCCCCCCTCCCCTCTCCTGCCCCCCCCCTCCTCTCTCCTGCCCCCCCCTCCTCTCTCCTGCCCCCCCCTCTCCTGCCCCCCATCTCCTGCCCCCCCTCCCCTCTCCTGCCCCCCATCTCCTGCCCCCCCTCCCCTCTCCTGCCCCCCCTCCTCTCTCCTGCCCCCCCCTCCCCTCTCCTGCCCCCCCTCACCTCTCCTGCCCCCCCTCCCCTCTCCTGCCCCCCATCTCCTGCCCCCCCTCTCCTGCCCCCCCTCCTCTCTCCTGCCCCCCCCTCCCCTCTCCTGCCCCCCCTCCCCTCTCCTGCCCCCCCTCACCTCTCCTGCCCCCCCTCTCCTGCCCCCCCTCCCCTCTCCTGCCCCCCCCTCACCTCTCCTGCCCCCCCTCCCCTCTCCTGCCCCCCCCTCTCCTGCCCCCCCCTCCCCTCTCCTGCCCCCCCTCCCCTCTCCTGCCCCCCCTCTCCTGCCCCCCCTCCCCCTCTCCTGCCCCCCCTCCTCTCTCCTGCCCCCCCTCCTCTCTCCTGCCCCCCCTCCCCCTCTCCTGCCCCCCCTCTCCTGCCCCCCCTCACCTCTCCTGCCCCCCCTCACCTCTCCTGCCCCCCATCTCCTGCCCCCCATCTCCTGCCCCCCCTCCCCTCTCCTGCCCCCCCCTCTCCTGCCCCCCCTCCTCTCTCCTGCCCCCCCTCCCCTCTCCTGCCCCCCCATCTCCTGCCCCCCCTCCCCTCTCCTGCCCCCCCCTCTCCTGCCCCCCCTCCTCTCTCCTGCCCCCCCTCCCCTCTCCTGCCCCCCCTCCCCTCTCCTGCCCCCCATCTCCTGCCCCCCCTCCCCTCTCCTGCCCCCCCTCCCCTCTCCTGCCCCCCCTCCCCTCTCCTGCCCCCCCTCCCCTCTCCTGCCCCCCCTCTCCTGCCCCCCCTCACCTCTCCTGCCCCCCATCTCCCTCAGGGCGCCTCTCGCCGGGGTCCCCTCGTGGCCGCCCCCCCCCCCTCGGATCCATCGCGCTGAGACCCGACGCAGCTCGTGCCGCTCCCTCCGCGCCCCGAGAACCGAGACACCCCCCCCCCCCCCCCCCAAAACCCCAACCCCGCCCCGCAGACCCGCCCCCCCCCGCCCCATAGAGCCCCCCCCGCCCCACGGAAAGAGAGTTAACCCCCTCCTGACCGGAGCCGCCCCGACGCTGCGGGGATGGGCGGGGGGGGGTGTAAGGGGGGGTGGAATGGGACCCCCAGACCCACAAGTTGGGGGTCAGACCCGCTCCCAGACCCATAAGTTGGGGGTCAGACCCCCCCCCACGGCAAAAAGAAACGATTTAAACCCCCTCTTGACCGGAGCCGCCGCGACGCCGCAGGGATGGGCGGGGTTGGGGGGTGCAAGGGGGGGATGAATGGGACCCCCAGACCCACAAGTTGGGGGTCAGACCCACTTCCAGACCCATAAGTTGGGGGTCGGACCCCCCCCAAGGACGAAAGAAGCTATTTAACCCCTTCCCGACCAGAGCCGCCGCGACGCCGCGGGGATGGGCGGGGGGGGGGGGGTGTAAGGGGGGGATGAATGGGACCCCCAGACCCACAAGTTGGGGGTCAGACCCACTTCCAGACCCATAAGTTGGGGGTCAGACCCCCCCCCACGGCAAAAAGAAACGATTTAACCCCCTCTTGACCGGAGCCGCCACGACGCCGCGGGGATGGGCGGGGTTGGGGGGGTTTAAGGGGGGCTGGAATGGGACCCCCAGACCCACAAGTTGGGGGTCAGACCCACTCCCAGACCCATAGGTTGGGGGTCGGACCCACTCCCAGCACCACAAGTTGGGGGTCGGACTCCCTCAAGGACGAAGGAAGCTATTTAACCCCCTCCTGACCGGAGCCGCCACGACGCCGCGGGGATGGGCGGGGGAAGAGGGGGGGGGCAATGGGATCCCCAGCCCCACAAGTTGGGGGTCAGACCCATAAGTTGGGGGTCAGACTCCCCCCCCCACGGCAAAAAGAAACGATTTAACCCCCCTCCTGACCGGAGCCGCCACGACGCCGCGGGGATGGGCACAGGGGTGGGGGGGGAATGGGACCCCCAGACCCACAAGTTGGGGGTCAGACCCACAAGTTGGGGGTCAGACCCACTCCCAGACCCATAAGTTGGGGGTCAGACCCTCTCCTGCCCAGAGTCACAACGATGGGGGGGGGGGGGGAATGGGACCCCCCAGATCTACAAGTTGGGGGTCAGCAGCCTCCCGGCCCCACAAGTTGAGGGTGAGGATCCCCTCCTGCCCCACAAGTTGGGGGTCACAGGGACCTCATGGGGATCTTGGGGTGGGATGGGGACCCTATGGAGCCGCACGGATAATCCGGAATGACTCCTGTTCATCCGCACTGCGAGGAGGATCCGGAGTGACTCCAGTTCATCCACACCATGAGGAGGATCCGTGAGGAGGATCCGGAGTGACTCCGGTTCATCCACACCGTGAGGAGGATCCGGAGTGACTCTGGTTCATCCACACCGTGAGGAGGATCCGTGAGGAGGATCCGGAGTGACTCCGGTTCATCCGCACCGTGAGGAGGATCCGGAGTGACTCCGGTTCATCCACACCGTGAGGAGGATCCGTGAGGAGGATCCGGAGTGACTCCGGTTCATCCACACCGTGAGGAGGATCCGTGAGGAGGATCCGGAGTGACTCCAGTTCATCCACACCCGTGAGGAGGATCCGGAGTGACTCCGGTTCATCCACACCGTGAGGAGGATCCGTGAGGAGGATCCGGAGTGACTCCGGTTCATCCACACCGTGAGGAGGATCCGGAGTGACTCTGGTTCATCCACACTGTGAGGAGGATCCGTGAGGAGGATCCGGAGTGACTCCGGTTCATCCACACCGTGAGGAGGATCCGGAGTGACTCCAGTTCATCCACACCGTGAGGAGGATCCGTGAGGAGGATCCGGAGTGACTCCGGTTCATCCACACCGTGAGGAGGATCCGGAGTGACTCCGGTTCATCCACACCGTGAGGAGGATCCGTGAGGAGGATCCGGAGTGACTCCGGTTCATCCACACGGCGAGGAGGATCCGTGAGGAGGATCCGGAGTGACTCCGGTTCATCCACACCGTGAGGAGGATCCGCGAGGAGGATCCGGAGTGACTCCAGTTCATCCACACCGTGAGGAGGATCCGGAGTGACTCCAGTTCATCCACACCGTGAGGAGGATCCGGAGTGACTCCGGTTCATCCACACCGTGAGGAGGATCCGTGAGGAGGATCCGGAGTGACTCCGGTTCATCCACACCGTGAGGAGGATCCGTGAGGAGGATCCGGAGTGACTCCGGTTCATCCACACGGCGAGGAGGATCCGTGAGGAGGATCCGTAGTGACTCCGGTTCATCCACACCGCGAGGAGGATCCGTGAGGAGGATCCGGAGTGACTCCAGTTCATCCACACCGTGAGGAGGATCCGGAGTGACTCCGGTTCATCCACACCGTGAGGAGGATCCGGAGTGACTCCGGTTCATCCACACCGTGAGGAGGATCCGTGAGGAGGATCCGGAGTGACTCCGGTTCATCCACACCGTGAGGAGGATCCGGAGTGACTCCGGTTCATCCACACCGTGAGGAGGATCCGCGAGGAGGATCCGGAGTGACTCCGGTTTGTCGGCGCGCGTGGGCGCAGCGGCAGCCGCAGGGCTGGCAGGGCCGGCCGGGCAGGAGGCGCCGGCGGCACCGGCACAGCCAGCACCCCAAAACCTGCCCCGTGGCACCGGCAGCACCGGCACCCGCCGCCTGCACCCCCGCGGCGCCCGTACCCGCAGCTCCAACGCGGCACAGCCCCGGCACCCCCCGCACCCCCCATTCCTCAACCCCCTGCACCCCCATTCCTGAACCCCCCGCACCCCCCGCACCCCTCGCACCCCCCATTCCTGAACTCCCCATTCCTGCACCCCCCATTCCTGCACCCCCTGCACCCCCATTCCTGCACCCTCTGCCCCCCCATTCCTGCACCCCCATTCCTGCACCCTCTGCCCCCCCATTCCTGCACCCCCTGCACCCCCATTCCTGCACCCTCTGCCCCTCCATTCCTGCCCCCCCATTCCTGCACACCCCATTCCTGCACCCCCTGCACCCCCATTCCTGCACCCCCTGCACCCCCATTCCTGCACCCCCATTCCTGCACCCCCCATTCCTGCACCCCCTGCACCCCCATTCCTGCACCCCTTGCACCCCCATTCCTGCACCTCCTGCACCCCCCATTCCTGCACCCCCCATTTCTGCACCCCCTGCACCCCCATTCCTGCTCCCCCATTCCTGCACCCCCCATTTCTGCACCCCCTGCACCCCCATTCCTGCCCCCCCATTCCTGCCCCCCCATTCCTGCCCCCCCCATTTCTGCACCCCCTGCACCCCCATTCCTGCCCCCCCCATTCCTGCCCCCCCATTCCTGCCCCCCCCATTCCTGCACCCCCATTCCTGCCCCCCCCATTCCTGCTCCCCCCATTCCTGCTCCCCCATTCCTGCCCCCCCATTCCTGCCCCCCCATTCCTGCCCCCCCCATTCCTGCCCCCCCATTCCTGCCCCCCCATTCCTGCCCCCCCCATTCCTGCTCCCCCCATTCCTGCCCCCCCATTCCTGCCCCCCCCATTCCTGCCCCCCATTCCTGCCCCCCCATTCCTGCCCCCCCCATTCCTGCCCCCCCATTCCTGCCCCCCCCATTCCTGCCCCCCCATTCCTGCTCCCCCATTCCTGCCCCCTCCATTCCTGCCCCCCCATTCCTGCTCCCCCATTCCTGCCCCCCCCATTCCTGCTCCCCCATTCCTGCCCCCCCCATTCCTGCTCCCCCATTCCTGCCCCCCCCATTCCTGCACCCCCCATTCCTGCCCCCCCATTCCTGCTCCCCCATTCCTGCTCCCCCATTCCTGCCCCCCCCATTCCTGCCCCCCCCATTCCTGCCCCCCCATTCCCCCCATTCCTGCCCCCCCATTCCTGCCCCCCCATTCCTGCTCCCCCCATTCCTGCCCCCCCCATTCCTGCTCCCCCATTCCTGCTCCCCCCATTCCTGCCTCCCCCATTCCTGCTCCCCCCATTCCTGCTCCCCCCATTCCTGCACCCCCCATTCCTGCTCCCCCATTCCTGCACCCCCCATTCCTGCCCCCCCCCATTCCTGCACCCCCCATTCCTGCCCCCCCATTCCTGCTCCCCCCATTCCTGCTCCCCCCCCCATTCCTGCACCCCCCATTCCTGCCCCCCCCATTCCTGCTCCCCCCCATTCCTGCCCCCCCCATTCCTGCTCCCCCCATTCCTGCACCCCCCTGCCCCCCCATTCCTGCTCCCCCATTCCTGCCCCCCCCATTCCTGCTCCCCCATTCCTGCTCCCCCCATTCCTGCCTCCCCCATTCCTGCTCCCCCCATTCCTGCTCCCCCCATTCCTGCACCCCCCATTCCTGCTCCCCCATTCCTGCACCCCCCATTCCTGCCCCCCCCATTCCTGCACCCCCCCATTCCTGCCCCCCCATTCCTGCTCCCCCCATTCCTGCCCCCCCCATTCCTGCACCCCCCATTCCTGCCCCCCCATTCCTGCTCCCCCCATTCCTGCCCCCCCCATTCCTGCTCCCCCCATTCCTGCACCCCCTGCCCCCCCATTCCTGCTCCCCCCATTCCTGCCCCCCCATTCCTGCTCCCCCCATTCCTGCCCCCCCATTCCTGCACCCCCTGCCCCCCCCATTCCTGCCCCCCCCGCAGCCTGCGGGCAGCACCCTGGCACCCGCTCCCGCTGACTCAGCCGCAGCCGCTGGCACCGCTGGCACGCGACCCGCCCGGCTCCGCTCAGACCAGTCCGACCCAGTCTAACCCAGTTCAGCCCAGTTCAGCTCAGCTCCAGCCCAGTCCAGCCCAGTCCAACCCAGTTCAACCCAGTTCAACCCAGTTCGGCTCAGCTCCAGCCCAGTCCGACCCAGTCCAACCCAGTTCAGCCCAGTTCAGCTCAGCTCCAGCCCAGTCCAACCCAGTTCAGCCCAGTTCAACCCAGTCCAACCCAGTTCAGCTCAGTTCCAGCCCAGTCCAACCCAGTTCAGCCCAGTTCAACCCAGTCCAACCCAGTTCAACCCAGTTCAGCTCAGCTCCAGCCCAGTCCAACCCAGTTCAGCCCAGTTCAACCCAGTCTAACCCAGTTTAACCCAGTTCAGCTCAGTTCCAGCCCAGTCCAACCCAGTTCAGCCCAGTTCAACCCAGTTCAACCCAGTTCAGCTCAGTTCCAGCCCAGTCCAACCCAGTTCAGCCCAGTTCAACCCAGTTCAACCCAGTTCAGCTCAGCTCCAGCCCAGTCCGACCCAGTTCAGCCCAGTTCGGCTCAGTTCTAGCCCAGTCCAACCCAGTCCAACCCAGTCCGACCCAGTTCAACCCAGTTCAACCCAGTTCAACCCAGTTCAGCTCAGCTCCAACCCAGTTCCAACCCAGTCCAACCCAGTTCAACCCAGTCCAACCCAGTTCAGCTCAGCTCCAGCCCAGTCTAACCCAGTTTAACCCAGTTCAGCTCAGCTCCAGCCCAGTTTAACCCAGTTTAACCCAGTTCAGCTCAGCTCCAGCCCAGTCCAACCCAGTTCAACCCAGTTCCAACCCAGTTCAACCCAGTTCGGCTCAGTTCTAGCCCAGTTCGGCTCAGCTCCAGCCCAGTCCAACCCAGTCTAACCCAGTTCAACCCAGTTCAGCTCAGCTCCAGCCCAGTTTAACCCAGTTTGGCTCAGCTCCAGCCCAGTTCAGCCCGCAGGGGGCGGGGCTTTAGCGAGAGAGGGGGCGTGGCCTGTGCGGATGTGGGCGTGGCCCCGCCCCTCCCGCCGCTGCCCGCGGTCTCCCCCGGGTCCTAGCGCCGCCCTCTCCCCGTCTGTCTCCCCCGGGTCCTAGCGCCGCCCTCTCCCCGTCTGTCTCCCCCGGGTCCTAGCGCCGCCCTCTCCCCGTCTCCCCCGGGTCCTAGCGCCTCCCTCTCCCCGTCTGTCTCCCCCGGGTCCTAGCGCCGCCCTCTCCCCGTCTCCCCCGGGTCCTAGCGCCTCCCTCTCCCCGTCTGTCTCCCCCGGGTCCTAGCGCCGCCCCGTCCCCGGAGCCCCCCGGTTCCCGGGGTCCCCCCCACGCACCGATGCAGCAGAGCCGCTCGCTCAGGACCCTCCGACGCTCGGGGCCGAGCTCGGGGTTCGCCATCCTCGGGGCTCGGGACGGGAGAGGGAGGGGAGGGGCCGGGGAGGGGAGGGGCCGGGACCCCGACGGCTCCGCCCCCAACGGGCCCCGCCCCGGGCACCCCGCCCCGGGCACCCCCCGCACCCCCAGAGCTCCTGTAACTGACTCCCCGCACCCCCAAAGCTCCTGCAGCTCCTGTACCCCAATCCCGTGTCCCCCTTTGCAGCTCCTGCACCCCAATCCTGTGCCCCTTTGCAGCTCCTGCACCCCAATCCTGTGCCCCCTTGCAGCTCCTGCAGCTCCTGCACCCCCCCGTGCCCCCTTTGCAGCTCCTACACCCCAATTCCGTGCACCCCTGCAGCTCCTGCACCCCAATCCTGTGCCCCCTTGCAGCTCCTGCAGCTCCTGCACCCCCCGTGCCCCCTTTGCAGCTCCTACACCCCAATTCCGTGCACCCCTGCAGCTCCTGCACCCCAATCCTGTGCCCCCTTGCAGCTCCTGCAGCTCCTATACCCCAATCCTGTGCCCCCTTGCAGCTCCTGCACCCCAATCCTGTGCCCCCTTGCAGCTACTGCACCCCAATCCTATGACCCTTTGCAGCTCCTGCACCCCAATCCTGTGCCCCCTTGCAGCTCCTGCACCCCAATCCTGTGCCCCCTTGCAGCTCCTGCAGCTCCTGCACCCCCCCGTGTCCCCCTTTGCAGCTCCTGCACCCCAATCCTGTGCCCCCTTGCAGCTACTGCACCCCAATCCTGTGCCCCCTTGCAGCTACTGCACCCCAATCCTGTGCCCCCTTGCAGCTCCTGCAGCTCCTGCACCCCCCCCGTGTCCCCCCTTGCAGCTCCTGCACCCCAATCCTGTGCCCCCTTGCAGCTACTGCACCCCAATCCTGTGCCCCCTTGCAGCTCCTGCAGCTCCTGCACCCCCCCCGTGTCCCCCCTTGCAGCTCCTGCACCCCAATCCTGTGCCCCCTTGCAGCTACTGCACCCCAATCCTGTGCCCCCTTGCAGCTACTGCACCCCAATCCTGTGCCCCCTTGCAGCTACTGCACCCCAATCCTGTGCCCCCTTGCAGCTCCTGCAGCTCCTGCACCCCCCCCGTGTCCCCCCTTGCAGCTACTGCACCCCAATCCTGTGCCCCCTTGCAGCTCCTGCAGCTCCTGCACCCCCCCGTGTCCCCCCTTGCAGCTCCTGCACCCCAATCCTGTGCCCCCTTGCAGCTCCTGCAGCTCCTGCACCCCCCCCGTGTCCCCCCTTGCAGCTACTGCACCCCAATCCTGTGCCCCCTTGCAGCTCCTGCAGCTCCTGCACCCCCCCCGTGTCCCCCCTTGCAGCTCCTGCACCCCAATCCTGTGCCCCCTTGCAGCTCCTGCACCCCAATCCTGTGCCCCCTTGCAGCTCCTGCAGCTCCTGCACCCCCCCCGTGTCCCCCCTTGCAGCTCCTGCACCCCAATCCCGCGCGCCCCCTGCAGCTCCCGCAGCTCCCGTAGCCCCCGCACCCCGATCCCGTGGCCCCCGCGGCCCCCCAGGAGCCCCCTGCACCTCCTCTCCGGGCGCGGCGGCCGCAGCAGCCGCAGCAGCGCATGGCGGCCTGTCCGGCCGTCTGTCCGGCCGGCTCTGTCCGTGTGTCCGGCGGGGCCGGCGAGTCAGGCTGCGCCCACGCCAGACGCGGCTCCTCCTGCGCTGGATGCGGCCCAGGGACCGAGCCACAAGGCAGCGGGAACGGGAGGCACCGGCGAGGGGGAGAGCGGAGATGGAGGAGATGGGGATGGAGATGGAGATGGAGATGGAGATGGAGATGGAGATGGGGATGGAGATGGAGATGGAGATGGGGATGGGGATGGAGATGGAGATGGAGATGGAGATGGAGAAGGAGATGGAGATGGAGAAGGAGATGGAGATGGAGAAGGAGAAGGAGATGGAGATGGAGATGGGGATGGAGATGGAGAAGGAGATGGAGATGGAGATGGAGATGGAGATGGAGATGGAGATGGAGATGGGGATGGGGATGGAGATGGGGATGGAGATGGAGATGGAGATGGAGATGGAGATGGAGAAGGAGATGGAGATGGAGATGGAGATGGAGAAGGAGATGGAGATGGAGATGGAGATGGAGAAGGAGAAGGAGATGGAGATGGAGAAGGAGATGGAGATGGAGATGGGGATGGAGATGGAGAAGGAGATGGAGATGGAGATGGAGATGGAGATGGAGATGGAGATGGGGATGGGGATGGAGATGGGGATGGAGATGGAGATGGAGATGGAGATGGAGATGGAGATGGAGAAGGAGATGGAGATGGAGAAGGAGATGGAGATGGAGATGGAGATGGAGATGGAGATGGAGATGGGGATGGGGATGGAGATGGGGATGATGGAGATGGGGATGGAGATGGAGATGGGGATGGAGATGGGGATGGAGATGGAGATGGAGAAGGAGATGGAGATGGAGAAGGAGATGGAGATGGAGATGGAGATGGAGATGGAGATGGAGATGGGGATGGGGATGGAGATGGGGATGATGGAGATGGGGATGGAGATGGGGATGGAGATGGAGATGGGGATGGGGATGGAGATGGAGATGGAGATGGAGATGGAGATGGAGATGGAGATGGGGATGATGGAGATGGGGATGGAGATGGGGATGGAGATGGAGATGGAGATGGGGATGGAGATGGAGATGGAGATGGAGATGGGGATGGAGAAGGAGATGGAGATGGGGATGGAGATGGGGATGGAGATGGAGATGGAGATGGAGATGGAGATGGGGATGGAGAAGGAGATGGAGATGGGGATGGAGATGGGGATGGAGATGGAGATGGGGATGGAGATGGAGATGGAGAAGGAGACGGAGATGGGGACGGGGATGGAGATGGAGACGGAGATGGAGACGGAGATGGAGATGATGGAGGTGGAGATAAAGATGATAGAGATAGAAATGGGATGGGATGAGGGTGGAGGTGGCGATGGGGATGGTGATAATGGAGATGGGGATGAAGATGAGGATGGGGATGGAGATGACGATGGAGATGGAGACGGGATGCGGATGGAGAGGATGGTGGAGATGACGGAGATGACGGAGATGGAGAGGAGGCCGGAGAAGAGGCTGGAGCGGAGGACGGGGCTGGGGCTGGAGCCCCGGGAGATGCGACGGGATGGGAAGCACGACGGTGCCAGGATGGAGGCGGCCCCAGCGCAGGCACCAACCCGGCCCCGGCGTGGGGCGGCCGTGGGGCTGGGGTCCGGATGGCACCGGCACGGCTCCGACCCACGGCTCCGACCCACGGCTCCGACCCACGGATCAGCCCCACGGCTCCGACCCACGGATCAGCCCCACGGATCAGCCCCACGGATCAGCCCCACGGCTCCGACCCACGGATCAGCCCCACGGCTCCGACCCACGGATCAGCCCCACGGATCAGCCCCACGGATCAGCCCCACGGCTCCAACCCACGGCTCCGACCCACGGATCAGCCCCACGGCTCCGACCCACGGCTCCGACCCACGGATCAGCCCCACGGCTCCGACCCACGGCTCCAACCCACGGATCAGCCCCACGGCTCCGACCCACGGATCAGCCCCACGGCTCCGACCCACGGCTCCAACCCACGGCTCCGACCCACGGCTCCGACCCACGGATCAGCCCCACGGCTCCGACCCACGGATCAGCCCCACGGATCAGCCCCACGGATCAGCCCCACGGCTCCGACCCACGGCTCCGACCCACGGATCAGCCCCATGGATCAGCCCCACGGCTCCAACCCACGGATCAGCCCCACGGCTCCGACCCACGGATCAGCCCCACGGATCAGCCCCACGGCTCCGACCCACGGATCAGCCCCACGGATCAGCCCCACGGCTCCGACCCACGGATCAGCCCCACGGATCAGCCCCACGGCTCCGACCCACGGATCAGCCCCACGGCTCCGACCCACGGCTCTGCCCCACGGATCAGCCCCACGGATCAGCCCCACGGCTCCGACCCACGGATCAGCCCCACGGCTCCGACCCACGGATCAGCCCCACGGATCAGCCCCACGGCTCCGACCCACAGATCAGCCCCACGGATCAGCCCCACGGCTCTGACCCACGGCTCCAACCCACGGATCAGCCCCACGGCTCCGACCCACGGCTCCGACCCACGGATCAGCCCCACGGCTCCGACCCACGGATCAGCCCCACGGCTCCGACCCACGGCTCCGACCCACGGATCAGCCCCACGGCTCCGACCCACGGCTCCGACCCACGGATCAGCCCCACGGCTCCAACCCACGGATCAGCCCCACGGATCAGCCCCACGGCTCCGACCCACGGATCAGCCCCACGGCTCTGACCCACGGATCAGCCCCACGGATCAGCCCCACGGCTCCGACCCACGGATCAGCCCCACGGATCAGCCCCACGGCTCCGACCCACGGCTCCAACCCACGGATCAGCCCCACGGATCAGCCCCACGGCTCCGACCCACGGATCAGCCCCACGGATCAGCCCCACGGATCAGCCCCACGGCTCCGACCCACGGCTCCGACCCACGGATCAGCCCCACGGCTCCGACCCACGGATCAGCCCCACGGATCAGCCCCACAGATCAGCCCCACGGCTCCGACCCACGGATCAGCCCCACGGCTCCGACCCACGGCTCCAACCCACGGATCAGCCCCACGGCTCCAACCCACGGATCAGCCCCACGGATCAGCCCCACGGCTCAGCCCTATGGATCAGCCCCACGGATCAGCCCCACGGCTCAGCCCTATGGATCAGCCCCACGGCTCCGACCCACGGATCAGCCCCACGGCTCAGCCCCACGGCTCCGACCCACGGATCAGCCCCACGGATCAGCCCCACGGCTCCGACCCACGGATCAGCCCCACGGATCAGCCCCACGGATCAGCCCCATGGATCAGCCCCACGGATCAGCCCCATGGATCAGCCCCACGGATCAGCCCCATGGATCAGCCCCACGGATCAGCCCCACGGATCAGCCCCATGGATCAGCCCCACGGATCAGCCCCATGGATCAGCCCCACGGATCAGCCCCACGGATCAGCCCCACGGATCAGCCCCATGGATCAGCCCCACGGCTCAGCCCCATGGATCAGCCCCACGGATCAGCCCCACGGATCAGCCCCATGGATCAGCCCCACGGATCAGCCCCATGGATCAGCCCCACGGATCAGCCCCATGGATCAGCCCCACGGATCAGCCCCACGGATCAGCCCCACGGATCAGCCCCATGGATCAGCCCCACGGCTCAGCCCCATGGATCAGCCCCACGGCTCAGCCCCACGGATCAGCCCCCCAGCTCCCCCCCGGCTGTGCCCCACAGATAAGCAGCCCCGGGGCTGGGGGGCAGCGATAACGCCCGGGGCTGGCGGCACCGCGGCCGCCCAGGGAGAACCCCCAAAGCCACCACCCCCCCCACCCTTCAGTGGCCACACGTGGGCTGGGGGTGGCCACGGGGACACCCCCCGGCGCCAATGTCCCCCACACACTCTCTCCTGGCTACCAACCCCCCCCCCCCGGTGGCCACTGGGTCCCACGTCTCTGCCAGCTCCCCCCAGTGTCCTGTGGCTACCAAACCCCCCACATGGTGGCCACTGGGTCCCATGTCTCTGCCAGCTCCCCCCAGCGTCCTGTGGCTACCAAACCCCCCACATGGTGGCCACTGGGTCCCACGTCTCTGCCAGCGCCCCCCAGTGTCATTTGGCTACCAACACCACCCCACGGTGGCCACTTGTCTTCCTGCCCTAAGAGATCAACCCCTAGAATCATTTGGCTATCGAACCTCCCCACGGTGGCCACTGGTTCCTCCTGCCCTGACAGGCGCCTCTCCAGCATCATTTGGCTACCAAACCCCCCCCCCCCCGGTGGCCACTGGGTTCCACGTCTCTGCCAGCTCCCCCCCAGCGTCATTTGGCTACCATAACCCGCCCCATGGTGGCCACTGGTCCCTCTGCCCTAACCGACCAACCCCTAGAAGCATCTGGCTACCAAAACCGCCCCATGGTGGCCACTGACCCCCTCCCACCCCCACTGCCCGCCCCCGGCATCGTCTGGCTACCAAACTCCCCCCCTTGGTGGCCAACGACACCCTCCTGGCCACCGAACCCGCCCCACGGTGGCCCCGGGACCCCCCAGTCCAGCCCAGTTGCCCCAGTTGGAGATGGGGACGGGGATGAAGCTTCGCCAGCTGCCACCTCGCAGCGAACGCCGGACACGTGCCAGCGGCCACCGGCACCCGAACGGCACCGAAACGGCACCGAACGGCACCGAACGGCACCGAACGGGCACCAAACGGCACCGAACGGGCACCAAACAGGCACCGAATGGCACCGAACGGGCACCAAACGGCACCGAACGGGCACCAAACAGGCACCAAACGGCACCGAACGGGCACCAAATGGCAACGAAACAGCACCGAACGGCACTGAAACAGCACCGAACGGGCACCAAACGGGCACCAAACGGCACCGAACAGCAACGAACTAGCACCAAATGGGCACCCAAACGGCACTGAACGGGCACCTAAATGCCACCAAACGGCACTGAACAGGCACCAAACGGGCACCCAAACAGCACCGAACGGGCACCAAATGTGTACCAAACAGGCACCAAACGGGCACTGAACTGGCACCGAACAGAGTAACAAACTGGCACCAAACAGGCACCAAACTGGCACTGAACGGGCACCAAACTGGCACCAAATGGGCACCAAACTGGCACCGAATTGGCACCAAACCAGAACCAAACACGCACCAAACCAGCACCAAACAGGCACCAAACCAGCACGGAACCAGCAATAAACTGGCACTGAATTGGCATCAAAGCGCCACCGAAGCAGCACTGAACTGGTATCGAATTGGCACGAAAGTAGCACTGAACCAGTATCAAACCAGCACCAAACTGGCACTGAACTGGAACCAAACCAGCATCAAAGTGGCATTGAACTGGCACCAAACGGGCACGGAACCAGCATCCAACTGGCACCAAATGGGCACGGAACCAGCACCCAACTGGCACCAAACGGGCACGGAACCAGCATCCAACTGGCACCAAACGGGCACGGAACCAGCATCCAACTGGCACCAAACGGGCACGGAACCAGCATCCAACTGGCACCAAACGGGCACGGAACCAGCACCCAACTGGCACCAAACGGGCACGGAACCAGCATCCAACTGGCACCAAACGGGCACGGAACCAGCATCCAACTGGCACCAAACGGGCACGGAACCAGCATCCAACTGGCACCAAACGGGCACGGAACCAGCATCCAACTGGCACCAAACGGGCACGGAACCAGCATCCAACTGGCACCAAACGGGCACGGAACCAGCATCCAACTGGCACCAAACGGGCACGGAACCAGCACCCAACTGGCACCAAACGGGCACGGAACCAGCATCCAACTGGCACCAAACGGGCACGGAACCAGCATCCAACTGGCACCAAACGGGCACGGAACCAGCATCCAACTGGCACCAAACGGGCACGGAACCAGCACCCAACTGGCACCAAACGGGCACGGAACCAGCACCCAACTGGCACCAAACGGGCACGGAACCAGCACCCAACTGGCACCAAACGGGCACGGAACCAGCATCCAACTGGCACCAAACGGGCACGGAACCAGCATCCAACTGGCACCAAACGGGCACGGAACCAGCATCCAACTGGCACCAAACGGGCACGGAACCAGCATCCAACTGGCACCAAACGGGCACGGAACCAGCACCCAACTGGCACCAAACGGGCACGGAACCAGCACCCAACTGGCACCAAACGGGCACGGAACCAGCATCCAACTGGCACCAAACGGGCACGGAACCAGCACCCAACTGGCACCAAACGGGCACGGAACCAGCATCCAACTGGCACCAAACGGGCACGGCACCAGCATCCAACTGGCACCAAACGGGCACGGCACCAGCATCCAACTGGCACCAAACGGGCACGGAACCAGCATCCAACTGGCACCAAACGGGCACGGAACCAGCATCCAACTGGCACCAAACGGGCACGGAACCAGCACCCAACTGGCACCAAACGGGCACGGAACCAGCACCCAACTGGCACCAAACGGGCACGGAACCAGCATCCAACTGGCACCAAACGGGCACGGAACCAGCACCCAACTGGCACCAAACGGGCATGGAACCAGCATCCAACTGGCACCAAACGGGCACGGAACCAGCATCCAACTGGCACCAAACGCCGGCGGAGGAACCAAACCCAGCGGCACAAACACCCGCGGGCGCCAGGCCAGTGGGAGAAAGCGGCTGGCGCGGAGGCGCCGGGGCTGGCGCGGAGCCAAGGCGGCCAACGCCCTGGAAAGTGCCGGAAGGAGCGACGCCAACAGCCCTCGTGGCACCGACAAGTTGGGGGGGGTTGGGGACACCCCCAAATAGGATGGAAAAAGGAAAAAAGGGGGGGGGGGGGTGTGAGGATGCTGAGTCACCATGGAAACGAGATGCAGCATCTACCACCCGTTAACCCCTCGGTGCCCAAAACCAACCCTGCCCTCACCCCTCTTCACCCCTCCCTCCCCGTTAGCCCCTCCCTCTGCCTGTTAGCCCCTCCCTCCCCTCGTTAGCCCCTCCCTCCCCTCGTTAACCCCTCCCTCCCCGGCCCCTTAAAGAGCTGGAGGGGGTGGGAAGAGGCAAAAGGTAAAGAAAAAGAGGTGGAAAGGGGAGAAAAGGGGTGAAAGGAGGAGGAAAAAAAAGGTGAGAAGAAGAGAAAGGAGGGGGAAAAAGAGGAGAAAAGAGGCGAAAAGAGGGGAAAAGAGGCAGAAGGAGGAGAAAAGAGCAGAAAAGAGGAGAAAAGAGGAGAAAAGAGGCAGAAGGAGGAGGAAAAAAGGTGAGAAGAAGAGAAAGGAGGGGGAAAAAGAGGAGAAAAGAGGCAAAAAGAGGTGAAAAGAGGCAGAAGGAGGAGAAAAGAGGAGAAAAGAGGAGAAAAGAGTAAGAAGGAGGTGAAAAGAGGAGAAAAGAGGCAAAAGGAGGAGGAAAAAAGGTGAAAAGAAGAGAAAGGAGGGGAAAAAGAGGAGAAAAGAGGCAGAAGGAGGAGAAAAGAGGTGAAAAGAGGTGAAAAGAGGTGAAAAGAGGTGAAGAGGAGACAAAAAGAGCAAAAAGGAGTCGAAAAAAGATGTAAAGACGAAAAACTAGAGGAAGGGAGATGAAAAGAGACGAAAAGTGATGAAAAGATACAGAAAGGAACAAAAAGAGATGAAAAGACCTGAAAGGAGATGAAAAGAGACAAAGTTTGATGAAAAGAGACAAAAAAACCAGGAAAAAACCATGAAAAAAAACCCACAAAAAGAGATGAAGAGAGACGAAAGGAGATGAAAAAAGCCAAAAAGAGCCAAAAGGAGCCAAAAGGAGCCGAAGAGGCGTGAAGCCAGCCCAGTGGTGGCCAAACGGAGCTCAAAGGGAGCCAAACGGAGCTGAACAGGCTGGACACGAGGAGGAATTTCACCATGAGGGTGGGGAGGCCCTGGAAAAGGTTTCCCAGAGAAGCCGTGGCTGCTCCATCCCTGGAGGGGTTCAGGGCCAGGTTGGACGGGGCTCGGAGCCCCTGATCCAGCGGGAGGTGTCCCTGCCCAGGGCTGGAGTGGGACTGGATGGGATTTGAGGTCCCTTCCAACCCAAACCATCCCAGGATTCTGATTTCATGGATGGAGCTGGAAGGAGCCAAAGAGGCACGAACGCAGCAGAGTGGAAGAATCATAGAATCACCAGGTTGGAAGAGACACCTTGGATCATCGAGTCCAACCATTCCCACCTTGGATCATCGAGTCCAACCATTCCCACCTTGGATCATTGAGTCCAACCATTCCCACCTTGGATCATCGAGTCCAACCATTCCCACCTTGGATCATCGAGTCCAACCATTCCCACCTTGGATCATCGAGTCCAACCATTCCCACCTTGGATCATCGAGTCCAACCATTCCCACCTTGGATCATCGAGTCCAACCATTCCCACCTTGGATCATAGAGTCCAACCATTCCCACCTGCCACTCAACCTTGTCCTTGAACATCTCATCTATGAGTCTTTTCACAGAATCAGAGAATCACCAGGTTGGAAAAGACCCACCGGATCATGGAGTCCAACCGTTCCCATTAATCACTAACCCGTGTCCCTCAGCACCTCGTCCACCCGGCCCTTAAACCCCTCTGGGAAGGTGACTCAACCCCCTCCCTGGGGCCTCTGCCAGGGACCAATCACCCTTTCCATGGAATATTTTTTCCTGATGTCCATCCAAACCGCCCCTGGTGGAGCTTGAGGCCATTCCCTCTCATCCTGCCCCCCGTCCCTTGGGAGAAGAGGCTCCAAGGATGATCCGAGGGCTGGAGAACCTCCCGTACGAGGCCAGGCTGAGAGAGTCGGGGTTGTTCATCCTGGAGAAGGCCCCGAGGAGATCTTGGAGAGACCTTCCAGTACCTGAAGGGGCTCCAGGGAAGCTGGGGAGGGGCTGATCACAAAGGCCTGGAGGGAGA
This sequence comes from Clamator glandarius, assembly GCA_033459285.1. NCBI lineage: Eukaryota > Metazoa > Chordata > Aves > Cuculiformes > Cuculidae > Clamator > Clamator glandarius. The sequence continues at coordinate 20,137 of JAUNZM010003157.1, forward strand.
GGACGAGAGGAACGGGGATAAACTGGAGAGGGGCAGATTTAGGCTGGACACGAGGAGGAATTTCTTCACCATGAGGGTTTGGAGGCCCTGGAACAGGTTGTCCAGGGAACTTGTAGCTGCTCCATCCCTGGAGGGGCTCAAGGCCGCGTTGGATGAGCCTTGGAGCTCCTGATCCAACGGGAGGCGTCCCTGCCCAGGGCTGGAGGTGGGACTGGGTGGGCTTGGGGGTCCCTTCCCACCCAAACTATTCCACGATTCCATGGTTCTATGACTCTATGAAACGAGGCAAAGAGGCACGAACGCCGCTGAGCGGTGCCGGACGGAGCTGGAGAGGCTCCAATGGTCCCAAAGGCCTCAAAAGGTCCCTAAGGCCTCTGAACGGAGCCGAAGAGGCTCGAAGGGACCCGAGCAGCTGCCAGAAGGAGCTGAAGAGGCTCCAATGGTCCCAAAGGCCTCAAAAGGTCCCAAAGGCCTCCGAACGGAGCCCAAGAGGCTCGAAGGGACCCGAGCAGCTGCCAGAAGGAGCTGAAGAGGCTCCAATGGTCCCAAAGGCCTCAAAAGGTCCCAAAGGCCTCTGAACGGAGCCGAAGAGGCTCGAAGGGACCCGAGCAGCTGCCAGAAGGTGCTGAAGAGGCTCCAATGGTCCCAAAGGCCTCCAAACGGAGCCCAAGAGGCACAAAGGGACCCGAGCAGCTGCCAGAAGGAGCTGAAGAGGCTCCAGTGGTCCCAAAGGCCTCAAAAGGTCCCAAAGGCCTCTGAACGGAGCCCAAGAGGCTCGAAGGGACCCGAGCAGCTGCCAGAAGGAGCTGAAGAGGCTCAAAAGGTCCCAAAGGCCTCAAAAGGTCCCAAAGGCCTCCGAACGGAGCCGAAGAGGCTCGAAGGGACCTGAGCAGCTGCCAGAAGGAGCTGAAGAGGCTCCAATGGTTCCAAAGGCCTCAAAAGGTCCCAAACGCCTCTGAACGGAGCCGAAGAGGCACGAAGGGACCCGAGCAGCTGCCAGAAGGAGCTGAAGAGGCTCAAAAGGTCCCAAAGGCCTCCGAACGGAGCCCAAGAGGCATGAAGGAAGCTGAGCAGCTGCCAGAAGGTGCTGAAGAGGCTCCAAAGGTCCCAAACGCCTCCAAACGGAGCCCAAGAGGCTCGAAGGGACCCGAGCAGCTGCCAGAAGGAGCTGAAGAGGCTCCAATGGTCCCAAAGGCCTCCAAACGGAGCCCAAGAGGCTCGAAGGGACCTTAGCAGCTGCCAGAAGGAGCTGAAGAGGCTCCAATGGTCCCAAAGGCCTCAAAAGGTCCCAAAGGCCTCTGAACGGAGCCCAAGAGGCTCGAAGGGACCTGAGCAGCTGCCAGAAGGACCTGAAGAGTCTCAAAATGTCCCAAAGGCCTGCGAACGGAGCCCAAGAGGTACGAAGGGACCTGAGCAGCTGCCAGAAGGAGCTGAAGAGGCTCCAATGGTCCCAAAGGCCTCAAAAGGTCCCAAACGCCTCTGAACGGAGCCGAAGAGGCACGAAGGGACCCGAGCAGCTGCCAGAAGGAGCTGAAGAGGCTCAAAAGGTCCCAAAGGCCTCCGAACGGAGCCCAAGAGGCATGAAGGAAGCTGAGCAGCTGCCAGAAGGTGCTGAAGAGGCTCCAAAGGTCCCAAACGCCTCCAAACGGAGCCCAAGAGGCTCGAAGGGACCCGAGCAGCTGCCAGAAGGAGCTGAAGAGGCTCAAAAGGTCCCAAAGGCCTCAAAAGGTCCCAAAGGCCTCCAAACGGAGCCGAAGAGGCACGAAGGGACCCGAGCAGCTGCCAGAAGGTGCTGAAGAGGCTCCAATGGTCCCAAAGGCCTCCGAACGGAGCCGAAGAGGCACGAAGGGAGCCGAGCAGCTGCCAGAAGGAGCCGAAGATGCTTGAAGGGAGCCGAACGGAGACGGAAAGAGCCGAGCGGAGCCGAAGCTTCCTGAATGGAGCCGAAGCGTCATGAACGGAGCCAAAGAGGCACCGAGGGAGCCGAGCAGCTTCCAGAAGGAGCCGAAGATGCTTGAAGGGAGCCGAACGGAGACGGAAAGAGCCGAGCGGAGCCGAAGCTTCCCGAATGGAGCCGAAGCGTCATGAACGGAGCCAAAGAGGCACCGAGGGAGCCGAGCAGCTGCCAGAAGGAGCCGAAGAGGCTCGAAGGGAGCCGAGCGGAGCCGGGAAGAGCCGAGCGGAGCCGGGAAGAGCCGAAGCTTCATGAACGGAGCCGAAGCTTCATGAACGGAGCCAAAGAGGCACCGAGGGACCCGAGCAGCTGCCAGAAGGAGCCGAAGATGCTTGAAGGGAGCCGAACGGAGACGGAAAGAGCCGAGCGGAGCCGAAGCTTCCTGAATGGAGCCGAAGCGTCATGAACGGAGCCAAAGAGGCACCGAGGGAGCCGAGCAGCTTCCAGAAGGAGCCGAAGATGCTTGAAGGGAGCCGAACGGAGACGGAAAGAGCCGAGCGGAGCCGAAGCTTCCCGAATGGAGCCGAAGCGTCATGAACGGAGCCAAAGAGGCACCGAGGGAGCCGAGCAGCTGCCAGAAGGAGCCGAAGAGGCTCGAAGGGAGCCGAGCGGAGCCGGGAAGAGCCGAGCGGAGCCGGGAAGAGCCGAAGCTTCATGAACGGAGCCGAAGCTTCATGAACGGAGCCAAAGAGGCACCGAGGGACCCGAGCAGCTGCCAGAAGGAGCCGAAGATGCTTGAAGGGAGCCGAACGGAGACGGAAAGAGCCGAGCGGAGCCGAAGCTTCCTGAATGGAGCCGAAGCGTCATGAACGGAGCCAAAGAGGCACCGAGGGAGCCGAGCAGCTTCCAGAAAGGAGCCGAAGATGCTTGAAGGGAGCCGAGCGGAGACGGAAAGAGCCGAGCGGAGCCGAAGCTTCCCGAATGGAGCCGAAGCGTCATGAACGGAGCCAAAGAGGCACCGAGGGAGCCGAGCAGCTGCCAGAAGGAGCCGAAGAGGCTCGAAGGGAGCCGAGCGGAGCCGGAAAGAGCCGAGCGGAGCCGAGGCGGAGCCGAAGCGTCACGAGCGGAGCCGGAAAGAGCCGAGCGGAGCCGGGAAGAGCCGAGCGGAGCCGGGAAGAGCCGAAGCGGAGCCGAGCGGAGCCGAAGCGTCACGAGCGGAGCCGGGAAGAGCCGAAGCTTCCCGGAGGGAGCCGAAGCGGCGCTGCAGCGTCACGGACGGAGCCGAGCGGAGCCGGGAAGAGCCGAAGCTTCATGAACGGAGCCGAAGCGTCATGAACGGAGCCAAAGAGGCACCGAGGGAGCCGAGCAGCTGCCAGAAGGAGCCGAAGAGGCTCGAAGGGAGCTGAGCGGAGCCGGGAAGAGCCGAGCGGAGCCGGGAAGAGCCGAAGCTTCATGAACGGAGCCGAAGCTTCATGAACGGAGCCAAAGAGGCACCGAGGGAGCCGAGCAGCTTCCAGAAGGAGCCGAAGAGGCTTGAAGGGAGCCGAACGGAGACGGAAAGAGCCGAGCGGAGCCGAAGCTTCCCGAATGGAGCCGAAGCGTCATGAACGGAGCCAAAGAGGCACCGAGGGAGCCGAGCAGCTGCCAGAAGGAGCCGAAGAGGCTCGAAGGGAGCCGAGCGGAGCCGGGAAGAGCCGAGCGGAGCCGGGAAGAGCCGAGCGGAGCCGAGGCGGAGCCGAAGCGTCACGAGCGGAGCCGGAAAGAGCCGAAGCGGAGCCGGGAAGAGCCGAGCGGAGCCGGGAAGAGCCGAGCAGAGCCGGGAAGAGCCGAGCGGAGCCGGGAAGAGCCGAGCGGAGCCGGGAAGAGCCGAAGCGGAGCCGAGCGGAGCCGAAGCGGCGCTGCAGCGTCACGGACGGAGCCGAGCGGAGCCGGGAAGAGCCGAAGCGGAGCCGAAGCGCGAGGGGAGCGCCCCGACGGGACCCACCTTGTCCCCCCGCGTCCCCCCGGCTCCGGCGGTACCAGGCGAGCGCCAGGGCCGCCGCGTGCCCCGCGGCCACCAGCGACGGGAAGAGCGAGCCCGTGTCCTCCATGGGGCCGCTGGGAGGGACGAGGCAGCGACCGCCTCCCCCCCCCTCCCCTCCCCCCCCCTCCCCAAGGCTCCTCCCTGCCCCCCCCCCCCCCCTCCTTCCACCTCGCAGTCCGGGGGGGGGGGGGGGGGGGCGGGGACGGGGCCAAAACAACCCCCCCCAGCACCCCCCGATCCCCAAAGAGAGAGCCCGGAGCGGAGAACCTACCCGGAACCACCTTCATGGGAGCGGGACGGGGAGGGATAAGGGTAGAACTGGGATTGGGGGCTGGAGATGGGTTGGGATAAGGGTAGAACTGGGATTAGGGGCTGGAGATGGGTTGGGATAAGGGTAGAACTGGGATTAGGGGCTGGAGATGGGTTGGGATATGGATAGAACTGGGATTAGGGGCTGGAGATGGGTTGGGATAAGGGTAGAACTGGGATTAGGGGCTGGAGATGGGTTGGGATAAGGGTAGAACTGGGATTAGGGGCTGGAGATGGGTTGGGATAAGGGTAGAACTGGGATTAGGGGGTGGAGATGGGTTGGGATATGGATAGAACTGGGATTAGGGGCTGGGAAGGGCCTGGGATAAGGGTAGAACTGGGATTAGGGGCTGGGAAGGGCCTGGGATAAGGGTAGAACTGGGATTAGAGGCTGGAGATGGGTTGGGATAAGGGTAGAACTGGGATTAGGGGCTGGGAAGGGCCTGGGATAAGGGTAGAACTGGGATTGGGGGCTGGGAAGGGCCTGGGATAAGGGTAGAACTGGGATTAGGGGGTAGGAATGGTCTGGAATAGGGATAGAACTGGGATTAGGGGGTGGGAAGAGTCTGGGATAAGGGTAGAACTGGGATTAGGGGCTGGGAAGGGCCTGGGATAAGGGTAGAACTGGGATTAGGGGCTGGGAAGGGCCTGGGATAAGGGTAGAACTGGGATTAGGGGGTAGGAATGGTCTGGAATAGGGATAGAACTGGGATTAGGGGGTGGGAAGAGTCTGGGATAGGGATAGAACTGGGATTAGGGTGGGGGACGGGGTAGGAACAGGTTGGGATAAAGATAGAGCAGGGGTTAGGGTGGGGGACGGGTTGGGATAAGGATAGAACTGGGATTAGGGGGTGGGAACAGTCTGGGATAAGGATAGAACTGGGATTAGGGGGTGGGAAAGGGTAGAGCTAGGAATAGGAACAGGGTGGGATCAGGTTGGGATACGGATAGAGCAGGGATCGGGATGGGAAAGGGTAGAGGTAGGGACGGAACGGGGATTGGGAACAGGCAGGGAATGAGTAGGGACAGGGCAAGGACCGGGATGGGAAAGGAATAGGATGGAGACTGGGCCAGGGAACGGGCTGGGAACAGGCAGGGAGAGGGAACAGGCAGGGATTGGGATAGGAACTGGGATGGGGAACAGACGGGGACAGGGAGAGCACAGGGATGGGGACAGGGCAGGGAATGGGAAGGGATCAGGATAGGGCTGGGAAGAGGATAGGGCTGGGATAGAGCTGGGATAGGGTTGGGATAGAGCTAGGATAGGGCTGGGAAGGGGCTGGGATCGGGCTAGGGTTGGGATCAGCCTGGGAAGGGGGTTTGGAAGGGGTTGGGATCGGGTTGGGATCGGGCTGGGAGTTTGCAGCGGCTGCAGGGATGGGGGGACGGGGTTGGGGGGGGGGGGGGGGGGAGAAGGGCAAGGACACCGATATAAATAACCGGAGCCGTCACCGATCCCGATATAGAACCGGGGGGAGCGGGGGGGGTGGGGGGGATGGAAGGGGGGGCAGGGCAGGAGGCCCCCCCCTCGGAGGTCCCCCCCAGCACCCCCCAAAGGCGGGGTCACCCCCACCCCCACCCCACAGGGGACGATCCCCGGCGCTGAGCAATGAACGGAGCAAAGAACCGACCCCCTTCAGGCCCTGCCGGCCGCCTCGGACCCGCGGGGACCCCCCCAAAACACCTCAAAACTCACGCGACCCCGTCCCGAATAGCGCGGAGTCCAGGCCGGGTTTTACCGCCCCGCAACCCGCGGAAAACCCGGAGCGGATCCTACGGGCGGCGGAACGGAGTGTGGGGGGGTAGAGACCCCAGGGGAGGGGAGGGGGGCTGAGGGGGGAGTCTAGGGGGGCCCCCAACCCGTGGGGGCCTATGGGGGGGGTCGCAGCTCCCCCTGGGTGATGGGGAGGGATCCCAGCCCCCACGGGTACATTTGGGGGGGTCTATGAGGGGGTCTCAGCCCCTCACTGGGTTATTTGGGGGGGGGGTCCCAGTCCCCATGGGGGCATTTGGGGGGGGTCGCAGCCCCCCCTGGGTTATTGGAGGGGGTCCAAGCCCCCATGGGTGAATTTGGGGGGGGGCTGGGGGGGGGGGTGTTCTAGGGGAGCCCTCACCCCATGGGTGCATTTTAGGGGGGGTCGCAGCCCCCCCGGGTGATCGGGGGGGGGTCCCAGTCCCCATGAGTGCAATTGGGGGGGGCCTATAGGGGGGTCCTCGCTCGCTGCCCCCCCCTCCCGCGGTGACTCAGGCTCTGGCAGCGCCTCCGAGCTGGAAAATCCATTGGGGGGGGACGGGACAGTGTGGGGGGGCCCAGCCCCAGCTGTCACCGATCTCGGGTGTCGGGATCGCGTGTCCCCCCCTCAGCCACCCCCCCCAAACCCCCCTCCCCACCCTCAGCTGCTGCCGTCTGTCTGTCTGTCCATCCGTCCCCCCCCCCCCAGCACAATGGGGGGACCCCCAAAGTCACACACACACCCCCCCCAGCTAACAATGGGGACCCCCCTCAAAGTCACACACACACACCCCCCCATACCCCCCCCCAGCACAATGGGAACCCCCCCACAGCCCCCCCAAAGTCACAGACCCCCCCCTCATACAGTACAGACACCCCCCCCCAGCTCAAGGGGGTCCCCCAAAGTCACAGATAACTCCCCCATAACCCCCCCCAGCACAATGGGGACCCCCCCACAGCCCCCTCAAAGTCACAGACTCCCCCGCATATAACCCTCCAGCTCAATGGGGGACCCCCAAAGTCACAGACCCCCCTCTCATACAGCACAGAACCCCCCCAGCTCAATGGGTACCCCCCCACAGCCCCCCAAAGTCACAGACTCCCCCCAGCACAGTGGGGCCACCCCCAAAGTAACAGAACCCCCCTAGTACAAAGGGACCCCCCCCCAGTCCCCCCCAAAGTCACAGACCCCCCCATGCCCCCCCAAGCATAAAGGGACCCCCCCACAGCCCCCCCTAAAGTCACAGACACCCCCCCTCCAGCTCAATGGGGGGCCCCCCAAAGTCACAGACCCCCCCATGCCCCCCCAAGCATAAAGGGACTCCCCCACAGCCCCCCACAAAGTCACAGACACCCCCCCATACAACACAGACCCTCCCCCAGCACAGTGGGGACCCCCCCACAGTCCCCCCAAAGTCACAGAGCCCCCCCCGCTCAATAGGGACTCCCCCACAGCCCCCCAAAATCACAGACCCCCCCCATACAGCACAGACCCCCCTCTAGCTCAATGGGGACCCCCCTCAAGCCTCCCCCAGAGTCACAGACACCCCCCAGCGCAGTGAGGGGACCCCAAAGTAACAAACCCCCCCCAGTACAAAGGGACCCCCCCCACAGTACCCCCCAAATCACAGACACCCCACCCACCCAGCACAGTGGAGACCCCCAAAGTCACAGACCCTCCCCAGCTCAATGAAGGGACCCCCCGAAGTCACAGACCCCCCCCATAACACCCCCCAGCACAAGGGGGGGCCCCCTACAGCCCCTCCACAGCCCCCTCAAAGTCACAGACCCCCCCCAACAACCCCAGCACAATGGGGCCCCCCTACAGCCCCCCCAAAGTCACAGACCCCCCCCAGCTCAATGAGGGGACCCCTAAAGTCACAGACCCCCCCCATAACAACCCCAGCACAATGGGGCCCCCCTACAGCCCCCCCAAAGTCACAGACACACCCCCCAGCTCAATGAGGGGACCCCTAAAGTCACAGACCCCCCCCCAATAACAAGGGGGATCCCCCCCCCATTCCCGCCCCCCACCCCAAACCAGTTACCCCCAGCACCAGTCCCGGTACTGGGAGCACTGGTGTTGCTGGTGGCAGCAGGAGGCTGGGCCTTACTGGTCCCAGTATGGGGGGGGTGCTGGGGCACGGCTTACCGGCGGCGCTGCTGGTGCCAGGGGGGGCCTTACTGGTCCCAGTATCGCTGATGGGCTGGGCCTTACTGGTCCCAGTATCACTGATGGGCTGGGCCTTACTGGTCCCAGTATCGGTGATGGGCTGTGCCTTACTGGTCCCAGTATCGCTGGTGGGCTGTGCCTTACTGGTCCCAGTATCGCTGATGGGCTGTGCCTTACTGGTCCCAGTATCGCTGATGGGCTGGGCCTTACTGGTCCCAGTATCGGTGATGGGCTGTGCCTTACTGGTCCCAGTATCACTGATGGGCTGTGCCTTACTGGTCCCAGTATCGGTGATGGGCTGTGCCTTACTGGTCCCAGTATCACTGATGGGCTGGGCCTTACTGGTCCCAGTATCACTGATGGGCTGGGCCTTACTGGTCCCAGTATCGCTGGTGGGCTGGGCCTTACTGGTCCCAGTATCACTGATGGGCTGGGCCTTACTGGTCCCAGTATCACTGATGGGCTGGGCCTTACTGGTCCCAGTATCACTGATGGGCTGGGCCTTACTGGTCCCAGTATCGGTGATGGGCTGGGCCTTACTGGTCCCAGTATCTCTGATGGGCTGTGCCTTACTGGTCCCAGTATCTCTGATGGGCTGGGCCTTACTGGTCCCAGTATCACTGATGGGCTGTGCCTTACTGGTCCCAGTATCACTGATGGGCTGGGCCTTACTGGTCCCAGTATCGGTGATGGGCTGTGCCTTACTGGTCCCAGTATCGGTGATGGGCTGTGCCTTACTGGTCCCAGTGGCGGTGATGGGCTGTGCCTTACTGGTCCCAGTATCTCTGATGGGCTGTGCCTTACTGGTCCCAGTATCGGTGATGGGCTGTGCCTTACTGGTCCCAGTGGCGGTGATGGGCTGTGCCTTACTGGTCCCAGTATCGGTGATGGGCTGTGCCTTACTGGTCCCAGTATCACTGATGGGCTGTGCCTTACTGGTCCCAGTGGCGGTGATGGGCTGTGCCTTACTGGTCCCAGTATCAATGGCAACGACGGTGGCTCGTGGCTTACTGGTCCCAGTATTGGTGGCATCGGTGACTTGTGGCTTACTGGTCCCAGTATCATCGGTGCCTCGTGGCTTACTGGTCCCAGTATCATCGGTGACTTGTGGCTTACTGGTCCCAGTATCATCGGTGACTCCTGGCTTACTGGTCCCAGTATCCTTTATGGTGCCTCCTGGCTTACTGGTCCCAGTATCATTGGTGCCTCCTGGCTTACTGGTCCCAGTATCATTGGTGACTCCTGGCTTACTGGTCCCAGTATCCTTTATGGTGCCTCCTGGCTTACTGGTCCCAGTATCATTGGTGCCTCCTGGCTTACTGGTCCCAGTATCCTTTATGGTGACTCCTGGCTTACTGGTCCCAGTACCATCAGTGCCTCCTGGCTTACTGGTCCCAGTATCATTGGTGCCTCCTGGCTTACTGGTCCCAGTACCATCAGTGCCTCCTGGCTTACTGGTCCCAGTACCATCAGTGCCTCGTGGCTTACTGGTCCCAGTATCCTTTATGGTGACTCCTGGCTTACTGGTCCCAGTATCATTGGTGCCTCCTGACTTACTGGTCCCAGTATCCTTTATGGTGACTCCTGGCTTACTGGTCCCAGTATCATTGGTGCCTCCTGGCTTACTGGTCCCAGTACCATCGGTGCCTCGTGGCTTACTGGTCCCAGTACCGTTGGTGCCTCCTGGCTTACTGGTCCCAGTATCATTGGTGCCTCCTGACTTACTGGTCCCAGTATCCTTTATGGTGACTCCTGGCTTACTGGTCCCAGTATCATTGGTGCCTCCTGGCTTACTGGTCCCAGTATCCTTTATGGTGCCTCCTGGCTTACTGGTCCCAGTACCATCGGTGCCTCGTGGCTTACTGGTCCCAGTATCATCAGTGACTTGTGGCTTACTGGTCCCAGTATCATTGGTGCCTCCTGGCTTACTGGTCCCAGTATCATTGGTGCCTCCTGGCTTACTGGTCCCAGTATCCTTTATGGTGCCTCCTGGCTTACTGGTCCCAGTATCATTGGTGCCTCCTGGCTTACTGGTCCCAGTATCCTTTATGGTGCCTCCTGGCTTACTGGTCCCAGTATCATTGGTGCCTCCTGGCTTACTGATCCCAGTACCATCGGTGCCTCGTGGCTTACTGGTCCCAGTACCGTTGGTGCCTCCTGGCTTACTGGTCCCAGTATGGACGGCGGCTTGTGCCCTGCAGGCCGGGGCGCGGATGATGCGCTGCAGCTCGCGGTTGCCGGCGGTGCCGGCGCTGCCGTGGCGGTGCCTGCAGTGGGTGCCGGGCACGACGCCGGGCGGGAGGCGCAGGATCCGGCGCAGCTCGGCGGCGCCGGCGTCGCTCAGGAACCAGTAGCCGTGGCGCCAGGCGACGGTTCGGCGCACGAGGCCGCGGGAGCGCAGCGAGGCCATGGCGCTCAGCACCGCCACGTTGGGCACGCCGGGCAGCGCCGGGTGGTGCCGCCGCGGCCGCCCGTCCTGCTCGGCCACCAGCACGCCGTCGCGCAGCAGCAGCGCCAGGATGGCGCGAAGGTGCTCGCGCGGCATCAGCATCCCCGCCACCATCGCCGCCCGCTTACGGCTCGGCACACGCGATCACGGGTGCTTCGTCACGGCTCACCGCGGCACACCGGGATGGCTCGGCTCGGTCACCGCGGCACACCGGGATGGCTCGGCTCGGTTATGGCTCGGCACACGGGATCACAGATGCTCCGTTTCGGCTCACCGTGGCACACCGGGATGGCTCGGCTCGGTTATGACTTGGCACACGGCACACGGCTGCTCTGTTATGGCTCACCGCGGCACACTGGGACGGCTCGGCTCGGTTATGGCTCGGCACAAGGGATCACAGATGCTCCGTTTCAGCACACTGCGGCACACCAGGATGGTTCAGCTTGGTCACCGCGGCACACCGGGACGGCTTGGCTTGGTTATGGCACGGCACACGGCACACAGGATCACAGGTGCTGCGTTTCAGCTCACCGCGGCACACCGGGATGGCTCGGCTCGGTTATGACTCGGCACAAGGGATCACGGATGCTCCGTTACGGCTCACCACGGCACACCAGGATGGTTCAGCTCGGTCACCACGGCACACTGGGACGGCTCGGCTCGGTTATGGCTCGGCACACGGGATCACGTCTACCCCGTCACGGCTCACCGCGGCACACTGGGACGGCTCGGCTCGGTTATGGCTCGGCACACGGGATCACGGATGCTCCGTCACGGCTCACCGCGGCACATGGGACAGCTCGGCTCGGTTATGGCTCGGCACATGGGATCACGTCTACCCCGTCACGGCTCACCGCGGCACACTGGGACGGCTCGGCTCGGTTATGACTCGGCACACGGGATCACGGATGCTCCGTCACGGCTCACCGCGGCACACTGGGACGGCTCGGCTCGGTTATGACTCGGCACACGGGATCACGGATGCTCCGTCACGGCTCACCGCGGCACATGGGACGGCTCGGTTATGGCTCGGCACACGGGATCACGGATGCTCCGTCACGGCTCACCGCGGCACACTGGGACGGCTCGGCTCGGTTATGACTTGGCACACGGGATCACGTCTATCCCGTCACGGCTCACCGCGGCACACTGGGACGGCTCGGCTCGGTTACGGCACCGGGGATGGCGTCCGCCCGCTTCCGTCTCACCGCGGCGCACGGCGGCGTCTCCGCCGGGTTACGGCACGACACGGCACGCGGGATGGTCTCTACGTCTGCTCCGTCCCGGCTCACGGGTGACGTGGGCTCCGGGCTCCGGCAACACGCGGCACACGGGGTGACGCCTGCTCGGTGCCGGAGGTCTCGGCACAGCACCAGTCACTGCTTGGCACAGCCCAGTATAGCCCAGTATGGCCCGGTACGGCTTGACAGGGCGTGGAGCAGCCCAGTATGGTCCAATCCAGCTCAGCACAGCCCAGTATGATCCAGCACAGCTGCCCAGTACTGCCCAGTCCAGCCCAGTAGGGTCCAGTCCAGCTCAGCGCAGCCCAGTATGATCCAGCACAGCCGCCCAGTACCGCCCAGTATGGTCCAGTCCAGCTCAGCGCAGCCCAGTATGATCCAGCACAGCTGCCCAGTACTGCCCAGTCCAGCCCAGTAGGGTCCAATCCAGCTCAGCACAGCCCAGTATGATCCAGCACAGCCTCCCAGTACCGCCCAGTATGGTCCAGTCCAGCTCAGCACAGCCCAGTATGATCCAGCACAGCCGCCCAGTACCGCCCAGTCCAGCCCAGTACGATCCAGTCCAGCTCAGCGCAGCCCAGTAGGGTCCAGTCCAGCCCAGTATGGTCCAGTATGATCCAGCACAGCCGCCCAGTACCGCTCAGCACCGCCCAGTCCAGCCCAGTGCGATCCAGTCCAGCTCAGCGCAGCCCAGTAGGGTCCAGTCCAGCCCAGTATGGACCAGTCCAGCCCAGTAGAGCTCAGCACGGCTCAGTCCAGTACAGCCCAGTACAGCGTGGTGCTGCCCAGTATGAACCAGTACAGCCCAGTATGGACCAGTCCAGCCCAGTACGGACCAGTCCAGCCCAGCAGAGCCCAGTAGAGCTCAGCACGGCTCGGTCCAGTACAGCCCAGTACAGCGTGGTGCTGCCCAGTATGGACCAGTGCTGCCCAGTATGAACCAGTACAGCCCAGTATAGCCCAGTATAGCCCAGTACGGACCAGAACAGCCCAGTACAGACCAGTATAGCCCAGTAGAGCCCGGTCTGTGGCCGCGGGCGGTGGCGGCTCCGCCCGGGGGGGGGGGGGGGGGGGGGGGGGGAGGGGCTGTGAGTCACCGAGAACCCGCGGGGGGGGGGGGGGGGAGGAGGAGGGGCACAAGTTGGGGACGTTAGAGGGACATGGGGGACATTGGGGGGACACATGGGGGACATTGGGGGACATTGAGGGGACATGGGGGACATTGGGGGACATTGAGGGGACATGGGGGACATTGGGGGACACATGGGGACATTGGGGGACATTGAGGGGACATGGGGTACATTGGGGGGACACATGGGGGACATTGGGGGACACATGAGGGACATTGGGGGACATTGAGGG